>PQWD01006681.1:0-22289 GCA_019425675.1 Leucinodes orbonalis | reverse complement strand
CGGGTAGAATGCATTCCACCATTTTCGGAATTGCTTCTGCCTCGTCCGGAAGGTGAGCCAATGTGCGTTGTTGAGGGCTTTGCAAAGAGCACAGGGTTCCGGCCCGCGGCCCTCCTTAATGATGTAATGGTTTCTCCATCGGTAGAAGTTGTAGTACAGCGATTCATTGTTCATGGTCTCGTGAATTACCGCCGCCATTTTCTCTTCACTTAATTTGACGGCATCTAAATATGAGTTCGGCGGAAGCAACCTGAAACATAAATTACTTAATTATAGGAAATATTTTAATGATTGTATGATATACTAAATCTAAGGTTTAAGCTTCGATAACGTTTTCATTAATAAATAATTTAACAAGCTTCATGACTTTTTTGAGTTGGTTGGCTGTCCTCTATATTTGGCTATACTATCAATTAAGCTGTTGTAAGTTCGAAATGCGAGCTAAGCCGTTGATACTATCTAAGCCAACTTTTCGATCATATACACTTTCTGATTCTATAATCGAAGTGTCACCTCTTATCCGCAATTTGCCCGCGTGGTCGCTTCCCCGATGTCCAGTAGCTATACTATGAAGGGTGTCTTATGTCCGACTCCGGGAAGTTAAGTTACTTATTATTCACAGATGTGTAATTAATACGAACAAGTAGCAATTGCTATCAAAATTTTTACCTACTTAAATAATAAACTGAATAAACTAGTAGATGCACAATCTCACTCAAAATGTGTCCGGGGCAATATTATAGGTATGCATTACGTTAGTTGGGCAGAATTTTCATTTATAATTACGTCGCTCGCTACATCCATAGTGACATAGGTTTGCTCGTGCTTTTGATTTTTACCCTTATAATGACGCGCTTAGGTCAAAATTTTAATGAATAATTTATGTTAATTAGTAAATATCATTAGGAGTATTTAGTAATTATTATGAATATGACAATAAGTAAACGTATGTGTCAAGCTGCTCGGAAATTTTTTGGTTGATATTTCTTCGTGATAGTCTAGTTAGTTTATTGTTAACTAGCTTTTGCCCGCGACTTCGTTCGCGTGGACTTCAGGTTCGTCCCGTCTAGTATCGCTTCGTAAATAAGCCATTATTTCTTGTACAAAGTAAAGGATAAAAAATGGTTATTGTGGGTTATTCCTAAGAGATAAACATTTACCATCACGGACTTTTTTGTAGACCTTTTTAAGTTGTACAATACTGTAGTACATTGTTTTGATCTATCTTGTAGGATTCAGTCAGCGTTTGCAATGTAAGCGCAAAAAATGTGTTTTTTTACGACCTCACATTAGAAACCTCAAAAATTGTAGCCTATGTGTTATTCTGATGTATAAGCTATATTGTGGTAAAGTTTCATTCAAATCCATTCAGTAGTTTTTACGTGAAAGAGTAACAAACATCCATACATACATCCATACTTACAAACTTTCGCCTTTATAATAGTAGTAGGATTTAAGCTTACCTAGCATAATTAGCACCACCGTAGACGATCGGCACGGCGTAGTTGTTATAAGCATACAACACCTCCTTAGTAATGTAATCAACAGCAAAAGAGTCTTCCATTGCCAAATAGAAGTAATATTGATGCTTTAATCTCCAAAAACAGTTAGCCATGGTTTTCCTTCGGCATTTCTTGGTGCCACATTCGCCGAAAACGTCCACACTCAAATTATGTTTGGCTAAATATTTTTGGAGATTTCGGACGTACACTTCTCTTTGGCTTCTGCTTTCGCATTTATCTAAGAATATCGCAGCAGCTTTAGATTTAGCTGTAAGTTGGCTTTTAACTATGTCGCTGATCGGATTCATTTTTGGGATCCATTTGAACCAGTTGCCGAGGAGCTCGTCGTCTACGTTGCGAACTGATATGTAATTGTAGTAGATGGTAGAGTCTGGTCTGGGGAGTAATACAGAAGTTTTTACATTAGGTATTCATAAGTTTGCTAACTTTCTTAATGAATAATAAATTCAATTTAAATAGTATCAATTATGAATTCAACTTTTGTGTATAGAAACAAACTGAATAGTCATAGGCCCGGTTTTACCACTTCTGGATAGCTTTGATATCTTAGCTGGCAGAGGATGACATTATTTAAAAAATAGAAAGAAATTAATTTATTGCATCTTGGTACAACAAAATTACACGCACTAGTTACATAGTTTTAGCTAATTTAAATCTACAATATGAAGTATTTTCAAAACGGACTTTCTAAACATAAGCCTGGGCTCTACGAGCAGACGGAAAGAAAGAAAGAAAAAAAAACTTTATTCAAATAAATCTGTTACAGATATTTTGAATCGTCAATTGTTATTATTATCATATTTTTTTGTGACTCTACCACCGGTTCGGAATAAGTAGGATCTTCGGCAAGAAACTCGAGTTACTCTTTTAATCTTTTTATATCAGTGGTTACAGTTTTGTCATTTACCTACACATAGCTTTACAATAATTTATTACAAAGATTTTGTAACTGGAACACTAAGTGCAAGACCACACATCTTTATCCGATAAATATTCTTCTATTGTATTTTCTTCATGAGATCCTTTTTTCATGAGGGTTTTTTTAATCTTTATATAAACTGGTGAAAAGGCAATTCGGCAAGATTTTGTGGTATTTTATTAAAGAATGTTATGCCTTTTCCGACATTTTATGTATGTTGCATGCAATTGGATTTGTATATGTATCATTAACTATCAAATTATCGTCCAGATTAACTATCAAGGGCTTGTTGGTAATGCATGTTGGTAGACCAGAGCTACGTAGGTTTTTCAACATGATTATCTTCGAGGTTGGAGGAAGGCATGATTCATTGCGTATATTACCAAATTCAAACCAAAGAAACAAAACAGATTAGGAAACAATTAAAAAGGCGTGGCATATAATATGAAAAATTAATGAAAGACATGCAGAGATGATCCCTTTTCATTGCATATATTACCAAATTCAAACCAAATGACATAAAACTCACTTGTAAGTCCAAGTCCAGTTGAAGAAATTGTCGTAAAATGGATCACACACGGGATAGTTATCCGATGAATCGTTGGCAAACAAAATGTATTTCTGACTCCAAGATCTGATTTCAGGTATATCTTTCTTACCAAGACTCGCGTCTTTGACGTTGAATATGATCGCATCAAAATATCCAAGGTTTTTAAAGAAACTCCTGTTGGAAGTTATGTAGCAATTTATGTTTGGGCATTTATTTCTGATGAATACATCTTGGGCGTCTTTGTCCAGAATTGGTATTTCAGTCCACAGTAATATGTATCGCATGTCTGGTTGAAATCTCTTCACTATTTTCACGGTGAAAAGTCTTATAGACCTTTTTGAAATGGAGTAAAATAAGATAGTTATAATGAGCAAGTGTAAACATGTTTTCCAGGGTTTCATTGTACGTCTCAGTTTCATTGTTCATTAGTGAATGTATTCAAAATACTGAACTAAAACTATTGCTTTCTATTTCTGCGTAGGTAATTTTTGAGGAGCAGTTTAACTCCTTTGTAGAAGACTGCAGGTGGGTCAAGATGTGAAACTGAACAATGGTTATTTACAAACAAGCTTGGCCAGTTTCATATCACAGTATCGTTGACGTAAAATGCATTTCAAGCATCTCGGTAAAGTAAGCGAAGCAAAATTTCACAGAAATGTTATTTGCATTGACGTAAGGAATTTAAACGGAGGTTTTCATTTGGTATTTTGCAAAATAAACGGGCTATGTTGTACTATTCACATTTTTATTAATCGGAATGAAAATGGTTATGTAGGTTTTACTATTCAATCAATCTTTATTTTGATAAACTGATTACTCCCCAATAATTTAAAAATCAGGCATCATTTCAGTTAATGGAAGCAGCGCCTATTTGGAGAAAACAATGCCGCACGTGACTAAATAGGGTGATTCTAGAACAAAAGTAAAATAATCACCCATATGAATGGGTGATTATTTTCTGGATCGAAATGAAAGCAAACAAGGAGATGGAGCCGGAACCTTAGAGTATATATATACTTCTATTGATACTCTAAGGCCGGAACGCATTGAAGATCTCTTTTGGGCAAGCGTAGTGTGGGAAGGGTTGCGGGCAGGGGATGGCTGCATTGCTCAGGATCAAAATGGTTGGCATTCTTTCGGGGAGGTCTATGTTTATCAGATGACGAAAATTGGCTGATTGATTGAAGGGTATAAAAGTCAAGTAGATTTTTAAACTGACATACAAACAGGAAGTTACACAATTCGACCGCATATAAACAATGTTTAAATACGATTATCTACAAAATCATCATCTTTACCGGCTCATTTTATGTCCCCACTAAGGGGCATGAGCCCAGTCGTCCATACGGGCCCATTGCGTATTGGACGCTTTCACACACAACCTTACTACAAAATGAAAATGCTTAATCCGTATTTCTGTGTCCACTGCATTTACAAATGAAATCATATTCGTCAAGTGACATAAAAAAACCTGGGTTCTTTCCAACAATGTAATGTCCGATTTTCGCGCGCTTTGTGAGCAAGACATGGGTGCGTGCGGGGGCCGTGAATTGTCAGCGTTTTTCAAAAGAGGCCCAATTGTTGTTGTACACGAATCATTTGATGGACGCTTGGTGAAAGTTATTTTTTTGCGAATGTGACGTATGAATGAGGACGTCCCCGAGATAAATTGGAATACGCCATGTATTAACAAATGTGATTTGGGTTTGAACGAGAATGTTGGACGTGGATTATTGTTGTGAAAATTTTCGGAAATATAAAAAATGTTTATTTTAGTTACATCATATATATCATATTAGCCTTTAAAAGGTTGTCCGAAAATTGAACTCTAACTAACCAATGTTTTTTTATGAAGCAAGGAACAAAATAGTTCCGGTGGAATGTGGCCTTTAATACGCCTGTGATCTCAAAAAGCGAACCCAGTGCAGTTAACTTGTGATAGAAAAATCTTAAGTCGCATTATTCAGTAATTTCACTGTCTATACTATACAGTTTCGAAATTAAATAATATTTAAAGACATAACTGCTATTGTAGCAGAAATTGGTGGGATAGAGGTCTTATTCAGATCAACTGTATACCAAGTTATTAAATCATCATCATCATTTCAGCCTCCTGTAACGATTTCCACGACCTCCGATCCCTAGCAACCATCTATCTGCTACCCGCCACCTTAACCAAATTCACTATTACCTCTTGTTAATAAATTTAATGCTGAAGTTTAACAAGATAAGCATGATAGTGCAAATATTCAACTTTATCTGAATAACTGTAGCCGCTTTAGAGGTAAGATTTGAATCAAACGGACATTATTTTGAATTGCACAATGCAATTTGCGGATATCGGACCGATTGGTACGTGCGCGGCGATATCGTGACCAGTATGTTATAGTTCTCTATGGAATACGTAATCGGATACTCTATGGTTAGTTGAGTGAATTATTAAAGTTAAGAAAATTTACGCCGCGGCGCCGCTTCGAAATTTCGAATCTCAAATTGCTATTCTATTTAATTACTCATAAAAATATTGTGGTCAAAATATGTTTTTGTACTTTTTGGAATACGACGTGTGCGGTATTAAAGTAAAAAAATTGTCAATGACACTTTTAAATTACGAATCTCAATTAGCTATTGTCTATGTCAATTTTCAATGCGAATCTCAATTAGCAAATATTTAAAAAAAAACGGGCCGTTTGCTTCGTACAAGTGTGCGATATAGTAGCCAGTCATTGAGATAAATAAATAAGGAGCAATAACCATGCGCGGCCTGGCGATAAAAGTATAACCACTTCTATAACTGCAAGACGTAACTTTGAAACCAGAAAAGATTTCAAAGTAAATAATTGTCTCACTCCTCAAGGCACAAAGACAATACCGCTGCTACTTTGAACAAAGACAGAAACACAATCGTGCAATTTCGGGGTGGTGTTGCCTGTCATAAGGAATTTTGCACAAAATATAAATAAAATAAACATATTTTCAATAATGATAAATTAGAGATTTAAAAAATTTCAATGTTGTTTTGTAAGTATGGGTAATTATGTAATTGCTATTTAGGTTAGTGGACTCGTATTGTTACGTTTAATAATGACATACGGTTGCTGACTAACAGTACTTGTCTTTATTCTAACCTGCACTACCCTAAACGGGGGTGGAAAGTTTTTATGAACATTCCACAATTTTAAAGTACATGCTAACATTGGTATGCAGGACTATTGGTCACTAACAAAAAATAATAGACAATAAAGATTTGATGCATTTTCAAATTGCAGTCAATATATTATATATATTAATTGTGGAAACCATTGAGGTAATAACGTGAAAATAGATAACATTAATCATATATTTATTGTTACAATTTTTTCCACATGTGTGCAAACCGATTGATTTTTAGTGGTAACACGACCTTATCGCATATTGAAACGTAATTTTAGTTTTTACGATTTACGTTAATTTAATTACAACATTAGAACCTACGTTTGAAAAGAATAAGGATGGCTTTATAATGTTTTGTGACCTTGAAATGAATTCTTTGTCCAACACGTTACACCATTTAGAGTATTTTTACCGCGCGTCTTAGGTTTGACTCTGTTGACGTTTCACTGAGTACTGATTTGATGCAACCGGGCATATGATTGTGAACATATGTGCGGGGGAACGTGTTGACGCGCAAGTTGCTATCTAGTATATTTAAATCTATGTAGCCAGTATGTTAAAGTCTCTATTGGAATATTAATTGGATACTCTATTGGCAACTGGCTGTATTTAATAGATGAAAGTTGGAAAATTGTCTATGAAAGTATTAAATTTCGAAACTCAAATAGCTTATTGATTTCAATGCTTAAATTTGCATACTATATGGTGTTCTAAATCAGATCGCACGCTGAAGCTCGCAAAATTTAGTGAACACTTCAGATATTCACTTCGCTGACAAAATCTATAGTCAAAAACCCTTTAGGATAGACCAGACCAGTCTGCTTACCGGTAGGACCTAAGATCCATTTACATAACACGTACTTTTCACACTATTCCAAAACTTTCAAAGGCACTTTCACACAGCATCGCCATAGGGTTTTTGGGCCATAACCCAGCAAGCAAGTCCAATACAGATTGGTTATATATATTTATATTATGCAATATATTTTCCACTGGTTTTGATAATAATAAACAATAAAACAAATACCTCAGCAATATAAAAAGGACAATTATTTATTGATACGATATTTTGAGTTTAAATCCCAATTTCATGCGGGTATTGCATTTAAATATTCACGCATGACTTAGTTAACCTAACGAATGGGTTTTAGTTTGCTGACAAAAATGTTCTATCCAGAAACTTCTATATGAATTGCAGGATTGCCCAACAAAAGGATTTTATTCAAAATCATGGTCAAAACTTCATCTGTTGTGGTCAGGCTTATCACCAAGTGTGCCAATGACCGTGCCGTTCACTATGACATAAACATTTATTTTAAATAATTGAGTATTACTTGTTATTGTTGAAAATATTGACTTAAAAGGTTATATATTGACTTAAAAATTTTAAATTTTATAATAGGTGAGACAGGTTATGTTGCGCGCTCATAAAGCAGTACGGGCAATAATAAATTATCAAATCGCTCAATGCAATGCTGTAATTTATTATCTATTTATTTTATTAAACTTGTATAATAAATATATACGGTTCCCATAAAAATATTCCATATTATGAGTACTACAATAATAGGTCGAATGGATCCCAATGATTCAAAATTCAACTCCTGTATAATTTTGCTACTGAAGTCCTTATTAAAATCTGTCCGCCATCTGACGGAATGTAACCCTGCTAACAAAGTCCTCACGTTTAAACAAGCCGTGAGCCGCAAAGCAAATTGATAAACTACAAAACTGTACCGTATTTGCCGTCTTACTAAATAATTGGCCACCCTCCGGAGGGAGAGTGCTCTGTATTCAGAGGGCGCGAGTGATTTTCCAATGAGCGGGCGGAATGCAAACACGCAATGTCTTCGCGACACGGCTCTGCGGGAATATTCTGGAAGCTGGATTAGATATGCTGGCTTTTCTACTTAGTGAGATTTTTTCGATGTATGTTGGTTGATTATTTATGACAGAAGACGGCTTAACTGATTGTTAGCAAACTTCACCTATAGTATAAGTAACTACTCGAATACATAAAAATTATTATTATTTTTAAATGTAATAAGTAATCTTATCGACATTTGCAATCATATGAGTGAGGTAGTTAATAAATGTATACATACATATACATATTGTATCGTTTTAGTTAATTCTTTCCAAAGGTTCAAATCCCGACACGTACCAATGTGTTTTCGAAAATATATGTACGTTATCCGACGCTCTTACGATGAAGGAAAACATCGTGAGGAAACCTTCATGCACGCCTGCGAAGAGATTCGAAGGTTGTGTGTGAAGTCGTCCAATCCGCACTGGGCCCGCGTGGACGACTAAGGCCTAATCACCCTATACGGGTAGGCTCGTGCCCCTCGGTGGGGACGTTTAATGAGCTGATGATGATGAGTTAATTCTTTGACAGTCAGAGACGCCTTAAGGCGTTACAAACAATAGATTTCCCATTGTGTCTACAATCGTGGCGCTCAAAGGGTTAGGTAACGGTTTGCCATTATCAGCCACGTTCGGCGGATTAGAGACAGCAGTAGGTGCCTATAAAAGTTAGTATGATTGAGAAAAGGATACTAATCAATCTCTGCTGAATATTTTCTTACACTTTTATTTATTAATTTATATGAACTCTGGTGCGTATTTATTACAAAATCTAATCTATTATAAAATATTATAAAAGCCCGCCGGATCAGCAAGTTGTTGCTTTGGTTGTGGCAGTGGGCTGGTCACGTATGTCGCAGAACCGATGTCCGTTGGAGCAGACGAGCTCAGGAGTTAAGACGCATCTTGACAAGCGTAGCTTAGGTAGGATACTCTCCGTCCTGATAGATCGTCGACTTGTGAAAGGTCGCTGGTGGAGGCTTTGAACGCCATCTCACCTGAAGGTAAGTGATGATGCGGCCGAGGATGGATCATGCCTGCCTAGAAACAGCCTATTCACTCTTGCCTTGAAGTCGGCCAGGTTGTAATGTTCGGGGAGCACATAAGGAGGCAAAGAGTTCTATTCCTTGGCGGTGCGCATTAAGAACGGGACTTGATTTAAACCTGCGCCTTCTAGATCGAAAGGCAAAACATTAATGAATCACTGACGCTTAGGTTAAAGAGTGGGAGAAATAAATGTCCACATAAATATAATAAAATAAATGTCATGCATCACTTTTAAAGGTATTTAAGACGAATTAAATGAATTAATATAATATTAACAAATGTACGGAATCCGGCGTGTAGTGCGGCGCGCGAGGTCTCGTCCCGCTAATGAGATTCTTTGGGTCGCGGTTTGCATTTCAGATTCGCAGCGAGCACTGTGCGACTCATTGCCTAATAACTGCCTTGCTCAGATTGCCTGTCTATAAAGAACACGTGATCTAGTTTCAGACGGTTGGCAAAAAGTGAAATGTGTTTTGAATTTAGAATACAAGTAGAAATGTGGGATCTAGGTCATCTAGGTTGCCTACTAGGTACTTTGATCAACTCATGATAAGAAATATATATAGAGTTTTAAATGGAAGGAAAGTGCAAAAACAACCTTTTTTTTCAATCAATCAATCAGCACATCATCGTCCACTGCTGAATATAGACCTCCCACAATGAGCGGTCACCATCCCAGCCCTGAGCAGCCTGCATCCATCTTCCACCAGCCACCATCTTCAGATCGTCGGTCCATCGGGCCGCCCCCACACTGCGTTTGCCTAAGCGAGGTCGCCAATCCAACACGTTTCGGCTCCATTGACCATCTTACCGTCTGGAGACATGACCGGCCACTTCCATTTCAGTGTGCTGATTCTAAGAGCAATGTCCATAACCTTGGTTCTCCTACGGATGAAAAATTAATAAAAGAAAAAATACTTTGTTTCCAATTGAATACGTTCCATATTTAAGTTTTTGGTGACAGACATCAATAAACAAAAATTTTTGGAAAATGAGCTTTGGTGGTAAAGAATTGATGCCGCTTGTTGCAAATTGATGAGGTTGGGAAAATGTATAACAGATGCCATTTCATTTAGTAGCCAAGCAAGAAAATAAAAACGTTCTTAAAATTATTAACTTTGATTCAGAAATTTACAACAAATAAATATTAATATTGAAATAGGGTTTTAAACAATACTTTCAACGCATTTAAAATTTATAAGCGTAACACAAGCGTTACGAGATTTTATCTCAATATAGATACTTTGGGAAAGTTTATTCACATAGCTGTATATGAAAAGAATTTATACGATTTGTGTGCAAAGGAATATATTGCGAGATGTGAACGATGTTACAATATCGCTGAATGCGAGAGCCGTTGAAAAAAATCCTTTTATTGAAACTAGTCCGGCCGTTATCCATTATGTATAAGACTCTTGGGTATACGTAGCCATTACACAACGACAAAAATACAATAGATTTGCGTCTTCTAAAATTTAAATTTTGACGGTTGATTGAGTTAACCCTAGATAGTTAAGCGTTGAAAGTCATCATTGGATTCCAGTGGAGTGATAAATAATATATTTCATGTATGTTTGCCAAATAAATAAAACAATCTAGCCGAACAGATGTTCAAAGCCAACCGTGTGACTTACCACCAGATAAACTGTAAGCAGTGCCACCTGATTTTTAGAAAAAGAGCTTTTTGGGAAGTCAGAAAGGGCTACAAAGTGCTACATTGAGCGGAAAAAGATGTTCTGTCCTAAAAATGCTGAAATAATCGTGTCATGAAGCCGTTCTTTTTTTTTAACTCGTCCAAAAAAGGTCATCATGGCCGATGAAATTGCAAAAGAGTACTTGTTACCATGTCGAAAACTTCATATTTGCTAATATTTTCAATACAGTGAAAAAGAGCTAGATTGCTCTTTTCGGGTTAAATTGTTAAAAAGGAGTTCACCTATACTAAAAAGTGCTAGATCTAGCTATAAAAGGGCAACACTGACCGTAAGCTCGTTTGCCTCCTATGCCATAAAAAAAGAAAAATATACCTATAATAGCAATGCCGTGTCGTCGCTTTAAGAACAATGGTGCCGCACACCAATAATGTTCGCATATGTGTAATATTCAGTTTTTGCCCGTCGTCCCAGGGGAGCCACTGTCTATGACACATGCGTGGGACAGCCTCGGAATGGGCCCCTTGAATACATTTGCTCATCCGATATGAGATGTTGCCTCTTTGTCACCGTATTGTAGGTAAGATAGCTTTTTGATATTATAATGTCGGATGACGAGGCGTTTTGACGATTTCGCGATGCTCTGGGGACATTTCCTTTTCATGTCTCGTTTGGGACAGCTGAGGATTTTTATTTTATGACCTTGTAAGTATGTATTTTTTTAATATTGATTGTTAGTAACTTTTGTGTTTGTTTTACGTTGTAGCTGCATACATCTAGAATCCATTAATTCATCGTTCGCAACGTTATGTCAGAAATTAAAAGACGGTTAAGTAGGTGGTCTTCTAATGCTGCGTTCTTACTGCAAGTCATATCACACGCCCCGCGACGTAGTATAATAGTATACGTATAATAGAACAATTTACCGAGACGAAATCCCAAAATCTTCACCTGCTCCGTAGCACGACGTAGTTTTCATGTTCATGCTTCGGGGCCGGCCAGTTGGCGATTTTGGGATTTTGTCTCGGTGAAAACAATGTGATATTAATATTAATAACCTTACAATAAATTGTGTAGTGTGAGCGTGATGTAATATTTCTCTCTTTTCATAATATTTAATTGTGAAGTTATAATTGCGCACACTCCATACACTCAAACACTATAGACACACTTTCCTATCGTTTTTGCTTAATATACCCTCATCCCTATCGGTATATCAAAAATATTTCATCATCATCATCAGCCTGTAACGTCTCTATGCAGCGATAGGCTTTCCCACACAGCATGATTATAGCGAGTTTGATCCTTAACCCACCACGCAGGCCTACTGTGGATGATAGTTTAGACAATTAAAAAACCGCTTCAACAGGGCGTAACAAATAGCCCGTTAGTTGGGAATACCGGGAGACCATAACAACGAAGAGATCGATCACACGCGCCGCGGGCCGCGCGACCTCGCGTCCTCTCGCCGCGATCCTTCGTCGACGTGGCCATTGTTTCAGATCCATTTTCCAATTGTTTTCATTGTAAAACGTTCGTTTAGTTGAGTGTTATACACGTAGCAGCTGGAAAGATATTGATGTGCGTACAAACACTGTTAAGTTAATCCAGCCTAGCAAACTTTTTGTTATTTTTTGTGAAAATGAGCAATTTAAAGATATATATACTTAGTACCAAATAACAAAACAATGTATTGGACTGTAAAAACCGTTCCAGCAGGGCGTAACAAATAGCCTGTTAGTTGGGAGTACTAGGAGCCCATAACAATGAAGAGATCGATCACACGCGCCGCGGACAGCGCGACCACGCGTCCTCTCGCCGCGATCTATCTTCATCTCGCGCGCGCCTTCCGTCCACGTGTCCATTGTTGCAGATCCATGTACTTTTTGTTTCAATGATGAAACGTTCGTTTCATTGAGTTTGTATATGTTACAGCTGGTATGAGATTGATGTGCTTATTTTTCATCGAAAATTACCAAATCCCTAAGAAATTTTATTTTGATTAACTTTAGTCCGTTCAGTTCTCCGAATGTCTTCATTATATCTTATCGCGTAGGGCGAAACCTAACATGGCTCCCTTCATAGCACGGTTGACAAACTTGAACCAGGGGGCCCTTAATTATTATTAAATACTTAATTAAGTCTACAGGTTTTGACGTTGACAGCTTTTCTCGGGAATCGTGTCGTGTAAGACAATGTGGCCGAGTCCCAATTGACTGATAGAGCGGGCGTAATGGCTCGCCTGACTGATCACCCTCCAATCTGACAAGTTAGTTCTACTGGTGATGGATGGCCGCATCGATGTTCACCTAATACGTGCCCAACTTGTAATTGATTGACTTTTACCAACAACAGAACATGGCAGCTATTTAGAAGAGTTTTCAAATCCTTAACATTGTGTAAGAGAGTAAGGAAAGCGATTGGATGTTGGTGAAATGATATTATGGTATGGTTTCGATTTTCACATAATCAATTAATTAAATAATCATTCGATATTTTTTAATCGAAATCTTAATCGACTCGTATATTAGGTGTAATGGTTGAGATGTCGGCTACTACACCAAGCATGAACCTTGAACATGTCTGTTTGTATTGGTTTATTGGGTACTAAACAACGGATAAACATACATTTACCTTTATACCTTTTTATTGTAAACACATACATATTATACATGGAAAACACCCAAAAATTACAAACAGACATGTTTATGACTAATGTTTGAACTGCCCGGGTATCGATCCCGAAACTCTTGGTGTAGCAGCCGACGTCTCGACCATTACACTAAATAGGTCGTCCAAATATGTATGAAAATCTAAATGTGTGTGTCAATAAATTTGTTAAAGCTCTAGGTTTGCAAAATATGAGCGTCTATATCTATTCTTTTATCCAGTTATTTAAGTCGATAGTTTTAAGAACGATTGGAGCAGACGAGTTCTGGAATAGAGATCGTGTCGCAAGCGTAGCCGGGCCCATTGGGCTGATGACTTGCGAAAGGTCGCTGGTGGAGACTCGATGAGAAAAGCAGACATTAGCAGAGGACCAGGGTATCTGGCGCAGAATGAGGAAGATCGATATAGACTGCTGTGAAGAGAGTGCATTGTTCCGTTAAAATGTTTTCATTAATTTTTGTGTATCAATCCTTTCTGATCCATAATCCTTAATGTATTTATCAACACTGGATTTCAAAGTTTAAAATATGTTCTAAGTAAATATTCGCGCGCACCGCGTGCTATGCAATATGTCGGCGCGCCCGATATTCCGCCATAATGTGCGCATAGTTCCTCCACTATTTAACCGTGTAATTGATTTACGGCTGCAGCGATGCACTACAAGTTGCCGATGCATGTTAGATGTTTTTAATTGCCTTCCGTTGCGATACGTTGCATGTAGTGTTGTCAGTCGATAGTCTACTATCAGTAGGTTATCGATAGTTGGGCTAAAGCAATACTTATGATAGACCGAGTCGATAGTATCGATCGATATTATTAATACTGTAGATAATATCGATAGTTTTGGCAATAGTAAAAACTAATAATAACATGAATAGTGTAGGTGATATTCGAGTTCAATTTAAAGAAAGAAAGTCTTTATTGATATATTTAAATATGACACCTATTAAATACAGCTGTGTAGAACATGAAGGGTATAAATACAAAGACGAAGTACAATATGAAAATAATAAGTGTAATACTTATGTCAAAAGGACCCCGTCTCAGCGTATTGATAGTCAAACTATCGACATTTCAGCAACACTGGTTGCATATTAATAGAGTGGGTTCGCAAGGTTGGTGTTTTATGTTTCGGCGCGATATTACTGCAATTTTCATAAGAAGTTGCACGTGTTTATGTGACATGCCGCGTATTTCATACTTTGGGGATGCGGATTACATATATAGGAAATATCAATCAAATAGATACTGACGTCCCACTGCAATGCATTCCCACACAGCATGACTATGAAAAGTTTGGGTTGTATCCCAAGACGGGAGTTTAGTGTGGATTGTTGGACGATAAAGACTGGATATAGGTGGAACTAACTGCTTAATTAATGTTTCTTTTGACACATTTAGAGACAAGAAATATTTTTCACAGTAGTGCATCTGATGATCGGCCATTGCGATAGTTGCTTAATCAATATGTGCAATGACGCTCAGCCACCACCCAATTATTTGTATTTAAGTCATTAAAACGACCGAGGACATCTGGCACAAAATAAGAGAAAAAATAGATTTTTATTTTAAGGAAAGTATTGTTTTTATTTTTCTATTTTTTGTACTACCCTAACTGTGTCGTGCGGGAAGGGCTGTAACCTAGAGTGGGACGTAATAAGACAGGATATGATGATAATGACTGTATTTTACTGACGTAACATAAACCGGTTTATTTTCTATTTCTTAATATATACTAATTTAACATTATTTATTTATTTACTATAAACTTTTTGAAATTCATAAAAAAGTCACAAAAACATAATAATATACATTCAGTACAATGGGCGGCCTTATCGCACAATGCGATATCTTCCAGGCAGCCTTAGGATGGAAAAAAAATAAAAAAGTATAAAGGGCCATTCTTGTGCAATTAAGATATTCTTACCATTAAACACTACCTGCATTAAAAAACCAACAACTGCGTTTCCTTACATTAATTTGCCCATGTATATTTTGATTTTACGTTTAATATGCACAACGAATATCCGCAATGCGTTCAGGCATCTCGGACATTCCGCGAGTACGCCTCTGTTGCATTCATATCTATGATAAACGCACCACATAGTTAACGTTAGTAATTTTGAATATCAGACATAAATCTTCCTACTAACATTTCGCTGAACGGCTATCAAATGACATTCTAGATGGATCAGCAGCTTGCACTCCATATATGCAAATAAGCAGTGCATACCCAGTGTGTCCAAACAACCCGAAAAATCACCAACGTATTTAGTGATTCCCACTTAGTCGCCCATTTTCCTCTACAGATTTGAAACCATAGGCGATCTGCTGTCATCAACAGCACTCAATTTGACAAAAATGTAAATTATTTATTGTTTTTGCGATTAGTGTCACTTACTTTGCATACCCTACTCATAATCTCTGTGCACGTCACTCGGTTTACGACAAAGAATCGGAATCACTAGTTCAAGGAAAATTGTGTACTGATATGATTTATGTAACCCCTAAGTGGTTCAGTGGTTAATATAGCATACTTAAGGGTCGGCGAGTTCATAACTTGTGATTTGGACCGTTAATGGGGCAAGTTCGCGACTTACGGTGTGCCTTAGCCATTAAAAATATCTACATATAAGCGTGCTTATTGCTTTAGAATAAGGTTTGTTTTGCGATGTATGGTTTATGAATATGGTTAGCATGGATAGGGGGCGATGCAAGGTTGAATACTGCCGTAATCACCGATGAAAAGTGATGTTTTTTAAGCTTACTACAGATTATGTCGGTCCAGTTTGAAATTGTTTTCGGCTCTATGGTTTCAGAGCGCGTGGTCAATGGTGTGTACTGTTGCCCCTCCTACAGGGAGGCTGAGGTTCAAATCGCCACGTACCAATGTGTTTCCGAATTACGAAAAATATACGTTATCCGACGCTCTTACGGTGAAGGAAAACATCGTGAGGAAACCTGCGCACGCCTGCGAAAATATTCAAAGATTGTGCGTGAAGTCGTCCAACCCGCACTGGGCCCGCGTGGACGATTACGGCCGAGTCACCCTTTACGGGTAGGCTCGTGCCCCTCGGTGGCGACGTTAAATGCTGTTGCGTTGATTATAATGGTTTCTGGTTGATAGATAAATAGGTCTGTTGTAACCGTATTACCGTAGGTATCTATTTTTTATTTATAATTACTAAAAACAATTTGGTCAAAGTTTTCTAGCTTTTCACCATTTTCATTCGGTCTGAAATCCATGAATGTTTAAAAGGTGTTGTACCCTACAAGCTAGTTGTGATTATAAAGAGAAAATAATTTGCTTTATTTAATATTATTGTGCCTTGATATCTATGACTTTAATTGCATAATCTTACATCTATTTAAGGCACATATATAATATTTAAGGTTAATTTTCTTTATAATCTACTATTGATTCAGACTATTTTATATTGATAAGAAACGGCGAAAACTTAAATCTTTCTCCTTTTCATAATCGGTCATTATAATCACCTACATATTTTCATTTTAACCAAAGTAACCATACTCGTAGATAAAGTTTGGCGATGACTTTCAATTATATCTTAACCAAATTAAAGGAGTTGTTACAAATACAATTACAAATTTTACTATACACTTTAAAAATCTTTTTGATATGTATATATACATAAATATAAGGCATATATAAACAATGTATCCTAATCACATTATACCCAGCCATAAAGGTTGGAAAGGGATCTCAAAAACATATAAACGAAGCTAGACTTTCACGTACCACGGGGAAGCAGATCAAACTTGCAAACATTGTATGTGAGTGCCTCAGATTGAGTCTGAGGCTGCAAAATCCCTATTATGCTAAGTGCTAAGTACTTTAGGCGCTCAAAAAGTTCCCGACTTTTCAGCCGGTTTAGAAGATCGGCGGGCAGAATCTTTTATTGGAGTATGAGAACTATTTGTAATATATAACTACACATAATATAAATATATTACAAATAGATTGTTTAATTTATTATTATTATGAGGAGCTATGTTTTAAAAGTGGGGTTGGAAAAGCTTTTGACTTAATCATTGATCCGCCTTAGTCCATCATCAGCCTATAGTATCTCATTGAAAAGGTTTACCCACATGTCATGGCTTTGGGGAATTAATCCATATTAATCATCATCAGTTCACAATACGTTTCCTCTGAGAGGCACGAGCCTACCCGTACGCGGGTGTGTAAGCCTTAGTCGTCCACGCGGGCCCAGTGCGGATTGGTCAACTTCACGCACAACCTTTGCATAGCTTTGCAGGCGTGCGCAGGTTTCCTCACGGTGTTTTCCTTCACCGTAAGAGCGTCGGTCAACGTACTTATAATTTCGAAAATTCGAAAACACATTGGTACTTGGCGGGATTAGAATCTACGCCCTCCAATGCGGAAGGCAACGTTTCACACCAATGAGCCACCGACACTATACTACCGATACTATTCTTACAAAATGTCAAGCCTTTACAAATTGATGGATATTATGGGTTTATTACTTTTCTTACGGTTAGATGCCCTCCGGCCCGATGGACCGACGACTTAAAAGGTGGAAGCTGGATGAGAAAAGCGGAGGACCGGGATATCTGACACAAAATGGGGGAGACTTATGTCCAGCACTGAACTGCGATAGGTTGAAGAGAAAAGATGGCGTTGTGGATATTTATTATTTCAGTAACCATAAACAAAAACCAAAAAAGTGCAAAATCGCGCCGTGTAAACGCTGCTCGCAAGATCGATGGTGTACAACTGTCGTCGAGGTCGGTTCATTGTCGCCGCATCTCAATAAGCCCGATTATTCACTAATTTGCATCAGACAGATCTATTTCCATGTCAAAACACTGAACTCGGTGTTTGTGAACTGAATAACGCGGCTGTTAATGGGTTCTTTACACTTGGCGCGCCACTGGCTGAGCGCCAGGGGTTTTTCGAAACTCAGAGGATCCTGTATAACTTATACAAGTTAAGGTTTGTATTTGAATAAGATTTGGGATACGAATTCTTGAATACGCATTTTCATATCAGATGAAGAATTTAGATACAAGATCTCACGAGCGATTAAAGTAAGGCAAGATTTGGCTAGGCTGGATGAGAAATTTGGCGCAGAATGCGGGAGACCTATCTCCAGCAGTGGCCTATAGGTTAAAGATAGCACATAGTGGCTTGATACGTGTATTAAGGAGTCATAAGTGGGCATCTGTAACGTCGTCAGTTTCAATTCAGTAAGAAGAAAGGTGAGTGTTATATGATATAAAATTAAAATTTATAAATTTTCGTCAAAACAACAGAATGCATAAGAAATGTGTATTTTAAAAAAAACAGTGCATATTATGAGCAATCACGATTTCACATTTTTTTTTTGAATTGATTTTGTTGTTGGCCGCAGATGGCCTTAACGACGTCACCGGATGAAAGGATTTCACATATTCCAACCATCGAAGCCCATAATTTAAACTGAGCAAAAACTTTATCATCGTGATTCAGGTTTTAAAACTTTTATCGAGAAACTTCGGCTCTTACCGGCGTCTAACGAGTGCCAAGGTCCTCAAAGTTGCTAACACTAATAGCCTTGTGTAAAGCCCTGCCAAATCCCTATCAAGTCCGGGGCCCTCTTGAGATTTAAAAATAAAATGTTAAAGGTGTCGGGAGGTGTTCTTATAAATTTTTATATAGGGTTCTGTATAATATAATCTAGTTTAAGAAGATCTTTGATGTTTTTGGTAAATCGTATGATTTGTTAAGATATTTGATATTGACACACAAAAAAATATTCACCGATATCACACAGCACCGTCTAGCCCTAACTTAAACAAGGAAATGTGAGATTTAAGTAAATTTAAATTTTTATTTTTTTATAACAATTAATTAATTTTTATTTTTTTATAACAATTAATTCTTGGTTTGCTCTACCAAATTTGGGGGATAATTTTAAATAAATATAAAAGAGGCTGGATGAGGAAAGCGGAGGACCGGGATATCTGGCGCGAAATGGGGAGACCTATGTCCAGCAGTGGACTGCGATAGGTTGAATAGGATAGGAAAGATGTTTGACAGAACCTATTGAACCGAGCGTAGCCCTAAAAATTTCAAGATTACCTTTAGGGAACCCTATTCAGGGAAGGGGGTAATCATTGCGGTGCTTAGCGAACTTCCACTTTTTACAACTAGACTTTGAATAATAGTTTAAAGAACTCCATTAAATATTTATTTGTGATCTCTGCTGTGAGGCTACTACTAACTTAATGATGCTAAAACAATGATAATAATTTCAACGTAATTGTGATAATTATTAATTAAAAAAATTTTTTTTTTAACTAATACGTTTTTTTGTTTGAACTGACTGCTGCTGTTGACCGTAGATGGCCTTTACACTCTCAGCCTTAAAATTTACACAACGCGCCTAAGGTCGTCCCTGAGTGGTACTCGAACCTCGGCTTAGGGCGAACTACTAATACATTGTCGTTGAGATCTTTATATTTGTGCAATGTTTGTTCTCCTTACCTCAAACAATAATTTCATTTTATGCCAAATATTCAATGTTAGTTCTTTCCTTTGCCATAAACTTTTTAATCGTAGAGAAACCTATTTACAAGTCCATCTACTTTACTCGTGCTGATTTGGGCATGATTTCCATAAGGTATTGTTATCATTATTGTTTTATCTCAATTTTTTGTCATTTCTGTATAATATGTAAGTTATATATTGACACAGCTCATTTTTGAAAAGACTTACTGTTAGTTTTATTATTTATTGTAGTTTATTTTCTGCTGAACCATAAAGACTATAATATAGATGTGATGATAGTCTTCAAGCTTAGATAAACAATCTTTATCTAAGTCTTTAAGCCAATATGGTTTTACCCGGCTAAGCTGTGAAGGCTATCTGCAGTCAATATAGAAAAATACATGAAATTATTATATAAATAACATAAGTATTGATTCTTGATTTGGTAATTCAAGAACTCAAAAGTTAACATATAAAATATTCAAAGATATAAAACGTTTATCTTGTTGTGCGAAACTGTGTGAAAATGCAAAATGCAACGGAATTTCAGTGGGCATTTTAGTAACGTTCCGAGCAATGTACATTTTCAAGAGAGTCGTTGGCTGGCGATATCTGTTATCTGAACGCGTTACAGTTATTGGCACGCGGCAAGAGTGTGCCAAGATGGCGGCTTTTTGATGATTTCATAATAAACGAGCGAGGAAATAGTTAAATAATTTAGAATATGACGAATTATATTAAATTTTTGTTTAAAACAGTCACTCACGAAAGGTGGACGCTGGATGAAAAAAGTGGGAGACAAGGATATCTGGCGCAGAATGAAGATTTATGTCCAGTAGTATGCTGTAATAGGTTGTAGAGAGTCACTAACTAGTACATAGTAGTAAAGATAGTTGGCTCGATACTAATTCGTCCAGGTAGGTTTCCATCGCAACGGAGGCTGGATTTGCAAAGCAGAGAATCGTTATATCTTGCGTAACATGGTAAACCTAAGCCAAGCATTGTACTGAGATATTGTGATGAAATGGCAGTCTGATAATCACTCATGAACGTCGAAACACATGACAAAATAAATAGGATATATATATATTCTATAGACAGACATTTGACCGTCATTTCACCTGATGGTAAGTGATGATGCGGCCGAGGATGGATCATGCCTGCCTTTAAAACAGCCTATTCACTCTTGCCTTGACGACGGCCAGGTTGTAATGATCGGGGAACACACAAGGAGGCAAAGAGTTCCACTTCTTTGCGGTGCGCATTAAGAACGAGGCACCATAGCGGGCTGTGCGGATGTGTGGAATGTCTACCACGTAATCCCGATGGTAAAAGGGGCTGGTAATTTAAATTATTTCATTATCACCTTGTGCACTTTGCTCAATAGATTTTCACAGCATTCCATCATTATATCACCATTGCGCTATCAAATGTTGCATGCCACAACAAACCATTAATTACGTATCGATAGGTAAACACGGCACACATCATGGACAAGACACAGTACTAATGTCGTGGCCACTTGCGGCCTCACGGACCAACCGATAGAGGCAATTACAATAATTCAAACGACGGCGTCTGACCTATCTCGGCTTAATCCATTAGCCGTAAGCCCGACGTTAGCCGCTCGTCAACTGGCCGGGTTATACATTCCTAAACCTGACAGTTCTCCGATTAATGAATCGTAATCAAGTTTTATTTAAATTGTTGTTGAGAAGAAAAACAATCAAGATTCACGTCATCAGCTCGTTATACGTTCCCACCGAGGGGCACGAGCCTATCCGTATAGGGTGTATAGGTCTTAGTCATCCACGCACATACAACCTTTGAATCTCTTCGCAGGTTTCCTCACGATGTTTTTCTTCACAGTTATAGTTGCAATGTTATAGAGTACTGACAATTGTAGATCGATGACTCATAATGACTCAATACTCATGACTCATATAATTAACATCCTGACAGTTCTCCGATCCATTGATCTGTAACTCTATAACATTGCAACTATCATGGAGAACAATTAAATTAGTATCTAATTATCAAAAAGCTCCACATAGCTAATACTAAAGAATTTACATAAACAGTGGCCGGTATCTTCTTTTTCATCAAAGAGACGTGGGCCGGCAAACTGGAAGTAATGATGACTTAAATTAGGTGTTGCTAGGAATTGGTCTGCTTCGAAATTATTATGGGAGGCCTTCGCTAAGCAGTGATTAGGATGATAAGCAATGATATGTTTTGCTGATTTACTAGGTAAAGTAAAATAATTTCAATACCTACTTAACTTTATTTGCAAATGTGAACCCCACAGATTTCCCAATACAGGAGATGGGGCAAGCCGCGTTTAAAGTGCGACAACTGTAAGCTCAACGAGCATACACTGGCTACCAGTTTACGCTCT
>PQWD01006680.1:43279-76853 GCA_019425675.1 Leucinodes orbonalis | reverse complement strand
CGTTATGTAAGTAAGCTCTTGGAGAAAGCAGGCCGTTTGGTGGATGATTGATGTACCTACTTGCATAACAATGCAAAGGTTTTTTGGAATGTTCATGGAGGTTTTTATGTTTTTAAGGGCAATCGAGCTCACAGCTTACCTGATGGTAATTAACGCAACCACTTATGTAAATTTGTTTTACTAAAGTGCAGATAATGCGTTACAGGTTATATAGATTTTTACTGATATTAAGACCCTAGCTTTTTTTTTATTTGTGTCAATTTTAATAAAGGACATTATTAAAATTGACACAAATAAAAAAAAAGCTTCCCGCCAATTAAAGTCTTGTCAAAACGGTGCAGACAGAATTTAAAATAATATTTTCTTAGTGTACGCTTCGTTTTTCATATGTATGTAGTGAAAAATTGTTATTTCAATATTACAAACAGATATTACAATTGTATATAGATGCATAGATAAACCTTTTTTAATGTTCGGTGTTCGGGGTTCTGTGTTAAAATTTTTGATTCAATTAGGGTTTGTTCCCGGTAATATGCCAATATATATTCAGTTATTAAAACTCTTCATAATGAAAAGTAAATTAAAAAGTGATATAATTGCCGCTCAGCGTGTCTAAAATCTACCTGAAACAATGGGGGCTATTCTTGCGTTGACGTTTATTGAAATTGTTCAAAAGAACCAGTGAAGACCGTAAGTCCGGAATAACATGAATGAATTTAGCAATCAGCAAAGTTAATCGTTTTAATTGGATTCCGTCTGCTTAATCAATCAAACGGGAGCTCGCGTTAAACAATAACTTTCGGAATGTATAATCGGATTCTATCAGCAATTTTCGGTGGAAGCCGACGGATTCGATCAAGGTAAATACGCCGTCTGGTATTTGCAGTGTTGGTATAAGGCTTGAAGAAGTTTTAGAAATTAGTTGGTTGCAAAATTTTCCGAATAATATTTTAAGAATTATAGCACACTTCATCATTCATTGTCAGCTCATTACAAGTCTCCGCGAGCCTTCCCGTAAAGGATGTATAGGCCTTACTCGTCCAAGCGGACCCAGTGCGGGTTGGCCAACTTCACGCACAACCCTTTGAATCTCTTCGCAGGCGTGCGCATGTTTCCTCACGATGTTTTCCTTCGCCGTAATAATAGCATCGTAGTTATCACATAGTGTTGTTTTTTAAGTGTTATTGTGTTAGTAAAATTATCGGGTGTAAGAGACCTAACATCTGTTTTCTCCGGTGACGGGTGCAGTGCGGCATTGATGGAGAATAATAAGTTAATAACTGTCTATCAGTTATTCGTCTTTTTCAATGCCGCTCTGTCATGGTCAGGCGTAACACTTACTTACCATCAGTTGATCGTCCTGACCGTCCTGTTCACTTCATAAAATAAAATGTACATGTTATAAATACCTTACTTGATCGGTTACTATTAACGTATTTTTATGATGATTATATGAACCCTTCAAAGTGACCAAAAACCATTGAGTTTTCATTGTTTCGGATCTCCTGGCGGCTAAAAAGTATTTTAAAAGAAATTCAACAAAAATCACACATACCCATGATAGGTATAATAAATGTTCGCGGCTTATCATGTTATAAACAGAGAACGACAACGGTCGAATCGGACCAAAATGGTTTGTAGAAAGACCGTTGTAAAAGTTTTAATCAACGCGAATATCCAACAAAGTCCCTTGGGTTCCTAGAAAGGAACATTGGGCATTATACAGATCTTGTCATTACTTCCTCCAGTATCTGTTATTTATAAAATATTTTCCATTCTTTAGAAAATGGTTTTTTAATGAAACATTCTGCTTAAAATATATAATAGTTTTTTTTTATATATTGTGCCCGATCTACAGCTGGTCAGAAACTCACATCACGTAAAAAATACCTATAGATGGATGACAGTGAAAGCACCAAATGAGACATACATAAATTGAATCATGTAGTTGACTAGGTCATAACATATTGTTATGAATTTAATTGATCCTTGAATAAAAAACGGACAGATTGTCATCTATACATATACTCGTAAATTAAAAAGGAGTGTCTATTTGTAATATTTAAATAACCATTTCTTTCTTTCTGTATATGCATTTACATTCGGTGCATTCACAAAATAGAAATATTTTGTCTGTCTATGTTTGATCTGGGTTTTTTTTTTGTTGCTTATGTAGGCAGACGAGCTGGCGGCCCATCTGATGGAAAACGGTAACCGCCGCTCATGGACAACTGCAATGCTAAGGGCAAAGCCATGCCGCTGCCTATCAAGAGGAAAGGGCTCTCTTTAAACCTCGTTTGAAGAAGGACATGTCGTAGTTATTAGGGAACACCGAGGCTGGGAGGTCGTTCCATAATTTGCACGCACGCGGAAGGAACGATCGCTGGAAACGAACGGTTTTGGAAGCGAAAGTTTCCAGGTGGTATGGATGGACCCTAGTCGGCGTCGAGTCGTACGATGGTAAAACGGTGACACCGGCATGATATCAAACAGTTCCTTGGAGCACTCACCATGAAAAAGCCTATAAAACACACAAAGAGAGCTAAAGTCTCTCCGGAATTCCAAAGACTCTAAACTGTTTGTGAGATCAGAATCCGACAATTCGGACAGCACGTCTTTGCAAAGCGTCAAATGGTCAAGCTGGTACTTAGGGCGCTGCCCAGAGATGATAACAGTACTCCACATGAGGACGCACTTGAGCTTTATACAACACAAGTCGCTGGCTCGATGCGAAGAACCGCCTAGACCTGTTCAGGACACCCAACTTTTTGCCAGCTAGTTTGGCTTTGTCCTCTAAATGACGCTTGAATTGGACCTTACTAGAAATCTCAATGCCGAGGATTCCAAATACTATCCGCTACAGAGAGAGGCCTTGAAAACTGGGTGCTCGACAAAAGGGTCTTTTTTTGCGGTGAATGCGCATACTTGCGTCTTCGTCGGATTAAACTCCACCAGGTTAATTGACCCCATTCAGAGACTCTCTTCAACAATATTCGACATCGAGCACTAAATCTGCTCGTTTCTCTTCTATAGAGCCACGAGACATACCCTGAATGCCGGTATAACGAGCATCACCCGTACTGTCATCCGCATAGCAATGCATGCCCGGAATTGAGAGCATGTCATTGATAACAGGATGAACAGCGTCGGGGATAGCCGAACCCTGTGGAACGCCAGCGTTTATTGTCCTTATTTCTGAGCAAGAACCGTCGACAACGACTGGTATGCTACGACCATCTAAAAAACTAGCGATCCAACTGCAGAGTCCTACAGGATGCCATAAGAAGACAGCTTTGCTAAGAGAGCCCTGTGCCAGACCCTATCAAAAGCTTTCGCGATATCGAGGCTGACTGCTAGAGCTTCGCCACCACCGTCCAAAACTTCAGCCCAGCGGTGAGTTAAGTAGGCCAAAAGATCGCCAGCAGAACGACCATGACGAAAACCATACTGACGGTCATTTATGAGCTGGTGCTTCTCAAGTAACGAAGTAGTCTGTGTTAATGACACGCTCCATTACCTTGGACAACAGGGACGTTACCGCAATGGCCTATAGTTAGAAGGATCCGACCTGGCACCCTTTTTGGGAATGGGATGTATGTGGGCGACCTTCCATGAGGAAGGCATCCTTCTGGAGTCATACGAAAGACGGTAGAGACGCGTTAAGACAGTAGTCAGCTCTGGAGCACACGTTTTCAATACAATTGCAGGGATGCCGTCCGGTCCACTCGCCTTATGGACATTCAATAGCCTAAGTTCGCGACGCACCATGCACTGGGTAATGCGGATCTCAGACAATGAATATGAACAATCAGTGATGGTGGGCGGCAAGGTTCCTCCATCGTCCAATGTAGCATTTGAGGCAAAAATACCAGCTAGCAAATCGGCTTTCTCTTTTGAACCATGGACCAGACTGCCATCAACTTTTGCAGAGGTGGAAGAGTAGACTGGCAAAATTGCCCTGAGCAGCCTTGGCAAGAGAAAAGGCCCGACTTCCAGAGGATAGTTACAGGCGCTTACCAATCCTAGTAACGTGCTCAGCTTTAGCAGCTCAGCTTCAGCTTTTAATATCTCTGACTCGGACGGCTCAACCAATTTGGACGGGACTTTTTGGCTGATAGCTGTTGGAATAACTTAGACTAGGTACTTTTATTTTCAAAAAAATAATAAAAATTTACTAGGTGGTAGACACAGTACTGAGTCGTCTAGGAAGGTACCAACTACCATTGCAGTGCCATATTATATCTTCCCGTGTAATAGAAATGTTTTGCACTTCTGTATTTTGGGATGAGGGTACTTTATCTAGTAAAATTACCGGGTATACGAGACCTAATATGTTACCTACTACTATGTATGTTATCTGGGGTGACGGGCGTAATGCGGCATTGGTGGAGAATAATAACTGTTTTTCAATTAGTCGTCATCAATGCCGCTTTGTCATGGTCAGGCGTGTCACTTACCATCAGGTGAGCGTCATGACCGTTTTGTACACTTTTTAACAAAAAAAAGATTTTTAAAATAATATTTTTTACTTGGCAAAGTCTGAATGCCAAAGCCGAATATGATGAAACCATACCAATAACGCCCACATAAACGTTTCATACCGATGCAACCATACATACAGGAATTTCATAAGAGCATTCATACCTCAATGCAGATATTAAACTGGGCCTCAATCCCACTAAACTTTTACCATTACGGTTATTTACAATCCAATTGTAAATTTGGTATTCCGGTTCTACTTCTGTGTTAACGGTTTAAAATCGCAATCGTTTTAGTAAAATGAAATACAAAATGGTGTTACTAATTAAAATCTACCGTTAAACAGAACAAATGAATGCAAAATTTTACTATTGTGATATAATAATGATCCTACAAGCGAAATTTGAAATTCTCGGAATTGGAGTCCTGATAAGCGGCGCAGTGGCCAGGCGCGGCAATATTCGCGCTATCGCTGTGGACTATCGACGTTGCATATTTCAGCACTCGCGCGAAACTGACACAACCCCAGGGGAGAAATTGTAAATACCTTTTTCAGGCTCTTCTGTGTCATAGAGGTTTGAGAGCATGATCATACCTTCATTGAACCATTGCAGGAATGTATTGTGGTCATAGAGCGTTGGCTAATTGGTGTGGATTTTTGCCTTCCGATCTGGAGGGTGCAGATTCAGGTCCCGCCACGTACTAATATCTGTTCGAATTTTCGAAATTATATGTACGTTTATCTGATGCTCTCACGGGAAGGAAAACATCGTGAGGAAACCTGCGCACGCCGGCGAAGAGATTCAAAGGTTGAGCGTGAAGTCGGGTAATCCGCATTGGGCCCGCGTAGACGACTAAAGCCTAAACACCCGCGTACGGGTATTTTTGTGCCCCTCGGAGGGGACATTTAATGAGCTGATGATGATCCCGTACCTTTTGTAAATAATAATTGATTCTATAATACTATCCATGGTAAGTTTATGTCAAAGGAAATGAATATTGATTTCAACATGAAATTGCAAACCTAATAACACATTTCTGAAATACACTTTGACCATATTGGAAACGCTAACGATACGTGCGATAAATTTTTAATAAAGTAAATTTGATGGTGCCCCGTACTACTGAGGTAGAATTCATAAAGTTGAAGCGATTTATAAAAATAAATATTTATTTAGGACAACTTTGTCAAATTCAGTTTTATTTTTTTCTTAATAATGTGAATCAGTACATTAAAAGTTACCCATTCCGCCTTATGACTGAGCCTTATCTTGTGTGTAATATTAGTAGCTCATAACTGCTATTTTAAAAACTGAATCATCGTGATGCTCGCGTATACTCATAGTTAGGTCTCATAGTAAACTTTTAAGGTTTTACTTCGGATGCCGTCCGCTTATGACGTCGCCCGCTCGTAACGCCGCCCGCTCGTAACACCCCCGCTCATAATGCTGTCCGCTCGTAACGCCCGCGCTCGTAATACCGCCCGCTCGTAACGCCGCCCGCTCGTAACGTCATCCGCGCGTAACGCCGCCCGCTCGTAACGCCGCCCGCTCCTAACACCGTCCGCTCGTAACGCCGTCCGCCCGTTTAGTCTTCGTCAAATTTCCTCATAACATCAATATCTTATTTGTAGAACACCTTTTGGTATGTCGCAGTCAGCCTCTGCCATGTCCCGTACAGCACGCGACAGCTGACACAGGCGCTCCCGGCGGTGCCGTTTACCTCGCCCGATGACGTTTATAGCTGTATCGGCCTGCACGTAAATATAATTTACGCCCGGAAAATCGCTTAAAATAAAACAGCAACGTTACATTTTTATGTTTTATTCAGAGCACTGAAATAGTTGTTGCTTAAGGGCAAATAGAACCCGTTTATTTGCCTAGGTCCAAATTTAAACAGTATTTGAAAAAGTGCACATTGCAGATTGCACGTGTTTTTATCAAATTTTCGATATATGAATTAGCCTTGAATGAATTTATTCTATAAAAATATTGAATTCGTGAAAATTTGCACCACTTGTTCGAACTTTAAAAGTTGTTTCACTGTTAACTGTATGATTCAGACTGCAACTTGGTGAACGAGTTAATTTTTGAGTTATTTTCATTAAAACAATTCATATTTTCTTCTTGAATTTTCACATAATTTCATTTTGTTATTAAATTTCATATTAACATAATAACCATAATATTATGATAGGGCAGATGAGCAAGTACTAAAGCTAGCTGCCGAATACATTAAACAGAATTCAACTTGGCGTACAAGTTTTCGAAATAGCGTCTGCGTATTCAAGATGGAAGCCAAAGCGAAGTGAAACCGATGAGAAAGAAAATATCCTCTAAGATCTAAAAGAACTCAATTAGTGCCTGAGAGATAATTCATTCTGAAGCTACTTGCAGAAATAATTTGAAAAACTTGGTATATTTGTTTGAAGCATCGATGTGAATTATTTGGTTTATATATAATTTGGTTACATATAATGAAAAGTTTGATACGGATAACCGTAATATAGGATCGAATCCGAATTGTCAATTACTTCAAGGTTTATACTTAGAGATAATATTATAATAACAAAGTAATCATCTATAAAAATATAATCAATATTAAGGACAACTTGTACATTAATTTTAATTGCTTCCCAATATATTATTGTTGGTCTTCATACCTAGTAGGTTTATTCAGAGTTTTTATTGAATAGTTTAATATGAATCATGTTGAAATAGTTGTATTGTTAGATTTTAATTATCATATGTAAGAGTAAATTATCATCATCATCGTCATCTCATTACACGGTCCCACTGAGGAGCACGAGTCTATCCGTGTCCGGATACATAGGACTTAGTTGTTCACGCGGGACTAGTGCGGATTGGCCGACTTCTCGCAAAACCTCTCTTCGTAGGCGAACGCAGATTTCCTTATGATGTTTTCTTTCACAGTAAGAGCATCGGTTAAACATACATGTAATTTTGCAAATAAATTTATTGAACATGCACTCTCCAAATCGGAAGGTAACAGTCCACATCAATGACTCCCGACGCTCCCAACTTCGCTTTGTCGAAGTATTAATAAACATTAATAAATACTTCAACAAAATTCATCACATTATCAAAAATAAAATAAGCCAAGTTACAAAACCGTAATGGTTCCAAAGAATCCAATCTCCGCTCATGTATGCGAAGGAAATTGTGTAACTTCACGACTGTGTAAAACGAGTACACATTACACACATAAGAATGTATTTAATAAAAGCCCCCCGATTTTACACCCACTCAATCCCCAATACATCACGGCACAATCATAATTAACCTGACGGAAGTATTTTAAGGGAACAGGGATTTATTTTAAGGAGCTCTTTGGAGCAGAAAATTACCTGTCGGATGCATTAGTGCCGCGTCATACGTGGAACACACGGGTATTTCAACTCATCAAAATTCCTCAGTGCTTTAGGCTCTATGTTTTACATCGTTGCTTGAGTTACTGTGAAAATTTTGCTTTTCAATGTTAACTATTATTTACTAATGTAGAAATCAAATTGAGTAGTTGACACTCTTGACGTACTTTTTATGTACTGCCAAAAAGGATCGTTTCCATATATTTTGTATGAGATTAGTGATTTGTGACGTCATTACTCACTATCATCAATTGACCTAATATTTATTGGTTTCAGTGTATTTAAAAATACAATACTACAAATTAACAAAAGTGATCAATGAAACGATTTAAAATAAGGTGCATTTTTGTAAAAAATAATGTATTTTATTGTATAGGGTGATTAGGCCTTAGTCGTCCACGCGGGCCCAGTGCGGATTGCACGATTTCACATACAACCTTCGAATCTCTTCGCAGGCGTACATGAAGGTTTCCTCACGATGTTTTCCTTCACCGTAAGAGCATCGGATAACGTACATATATTTTCGAAAATTCGAAAACACATTAGTACGTGTCGGGATTTCAACCTCAGCCCTCTCAATGTAAGGCGACAGTCCACACCATTGAGCCACCGACGCTCATAAATATGGAGTAGTAAATTTAAATATATTATTTCATAGCATGTTATTAGTGAGACAGGGGAATGTTATATCGCTGAAACTGTACATAAATGAATAGGAGGATGTTTTAAGACCCTGGACTGGTCTAAACGTAGCGTCGACGTCAATAGAGAGTATATTTCTCATCTTCGTTTTGCTGACGATATCGTCATCGTTGCAGAATCATCGGAAGGGCTTGTAGATGCTGAATAGCCTAAATTGAACCCTCCCGGCGAATTGGCATGAATTTTGAGCGTTTTTTGTAATATTAAAATAAGTATTTTGCTACATGCATGTGACATATTGCGTATATATCCTCACGTCCTATAGGTCTTTACATTTTGCACCAGATATCAAGATCTCACATGATGCTTACTAGGTACTAAATGTACCCTTATCACCGTTTTCTAGACAAAGCCATCCCTAATTATTATTATCATTTTTACATTGAATACGCCCGCGTTACACAGCGCCTTGTTTTGTATTAAATATAGACGATGCGTAAATTTAAGAGCGCTGACCTCTAAAATACCTTTTTACTCTCGACTTACTATTATTGAAGACAGTACCTATTGTTAGAGTTACTTTTTAAAGTTACTTGTTGATTTATTGATCATTTAATAATTAATGTAAGTAATGCATTGTTTTCAAATAATATTTTTGATCAAAAAAAGATTTTGAAACTGTATTTATATTTGAATATTGTTTTAATTTAATTGTTCTAAATACAAATGATGAATACTTTATTGAACGAAAACAATAAATATTATGTCAGGAATCTAACCTATCTCAAAATTACACCGAAGCTCTGACATCTGCAATTCGACTGCCACTAAATGGAAAAGTTCTATAATTGGAATTATAAATTTAATTGAATTAAATTTATAATGTATTTTTATTATGTCTACTTTTAATTACTTAGCTTAACTCACTTTCCATTCATTTTTTGTTTGCATAATGATGTACCAATGGGTAAGGATAATCGTGTTGTACACACATGTTTCTAGTGATACAGTATTCTCTAAAACCTTAACACCATGTTCATGTTTAAATTCTATATTTTTATGCTATAGCAGGCAAACGGCTCATCTAATGGTAAATGACACCGCCGCTCATGTACATGTGCAATACCAATGAACACTGAAATGCATTGCCGGCCTTGCCTTATTTACTGTAATGCTGTTGTGTATCTAATAAATAATAATAATAAACTTTTATTGCACATAAAACATATTACAAGGAAAACATGGACAGAAAAAAGTGTACAAATAAGGCGGTCTTATTACTAAAAAGCAATTTTTCCAGACAACCTTCAGAAGAGGATAGTTTCTTAATAATGATTAATTGGGCTGTGCAAAAGTTAGAATAAGTTATATAAAATAATAAAATAAAAAATTAATTTCAAAACATACATACACAAATACATACATATAAACAGTATCTACGCATATACCTTGGATGAAATATTATATACATACATTCACATAAGTGCTATCAAACTATAAGAAGAGAAAGAAAAAGAAGAGAAATTTAAAATACCGGTGTCAAGTATGAAGTATTAGTAAATAAATAACTTATCAATATTAACAACAGCGAAGTTACTCGAGTGCTTTACTTAAATAAGACAACAGTCTACCCAGTTGATCTTAGTAATAAACGTAAATCGTAGTTTTATCATCCGCCTCGGGGCGCACATCTCATGAAAAAAATATAGCAAAACAAAGGCGCTACGCAGAACGCTTGCCTAATGTCGCACATGAATACCCGTAGGACCACGTTATGCAATACAAGAACATAAACTAATCCCTTATTTAATTAGAATGCTTGGAATGTCAAACTTTGTGATTTAAAAGCCATTCATTCTTGAGTCAAAGAAAAATTCAAAACCAGGATTTTGGGTTTTAATTAAAGTTCAGATTTTACACATCGAAATACAATTACAAAATACACTTTTAAAATTAAAAACACAAGAGAACAGCATGATATGCCCTTTTCGTTATATGTAATTGGATCCTAATGCAAATTATTATGGATCGACGTAACTTTATGTACGGACAATTAAATATGGTTTCTTAAATACATCACGTAACTTAAGGTAGATCTTACAATATAATACATGAACATTCAAACTAAAAGCACTTTCAATAATTTTGATAGCTTATTGGATCGGTTCGGGAGGCGTTGCTTTACAACCAACGCTTCCCGCCACAGATTTCCCAATACAGGAGATGGGGCAAGCCGCGTTTAAAGTGCGACATATGTAAGCTCAACGAGCATACACTGGCTGCCAGTTTACGCTCTGTGAGACGAGTCAAGACGCACGAATATTGAGGAAATTACCGTTTTTTCCAAAATGCCATCCTGTGCAATTGTAACATGCCATCATCACAATGAATCAATAAATTTACCAAGAAATATAAAAACTTTTCACAGGTAAGAACCGAAAAGAAATTGCAACTGGGACTGCCTATAAACTTGGCGGCTTGTCCAGTCTAATTGTATATTCGGATGTCTGTGCTTCCCGCCAGTATATTTTAGACCATCTAGCCGGACAACACTTCTGCTCGTACAGGTATCATATACGTTTGAATACTATTAAAATAATTATGAGTAGTTCCTGATAGGAGTACATGGTCCAAAAACCTTGGTAAAGTAGATACCTTTAAAGCTTATCTTGACACAATAATGATTTGAGATATATTTACCGAGTGACTGATCACTTTGCTTGCTCTGTTATTGTTAGAATTTCTATATTATTTAAATTAATTATAAATAAAACCATTGATATCATGATCTATTATCGTTTTACCACAATTGATCGGCAAAAGAGTACTGGAGCTTAGTTTAGCGGTTGACACTACAAGTACTTGGTTGGCTGAGATTTTGCAAGATTAAAGGTCCATTACAGCATTATCTCGTGCAAACTCGCAAAATCATAATACCACGAGCAGATTGTAAATGGCTTTGATGAGGTACTCTTGTGATAGTACCTTATGCTTAGCTTCTGTGAAAATTATCGCTTATTTTATCAAGCAAGAACATTGTGTTTTTCCATTTTATATCCTAGAATTAGTACTTGATATATACAATTGAGTTAACGTGATAGCGTATTATGGATTCTTTCTATTCGAAAAAAATGGTTAAATACTTTTTATTGTTTGTTTCGTTGTAATAGTTAAGTCCGTTATTTACGTAAAATGCTATGTACGTAAATGAAATATTTAATTTTTAACTTATGTATTTTAAATGCCAATAGCTACTTACCATCATTATCAGATTATCCAAAATAGTTTTTAAATTATGAATATATTATTACATAAAATAAGTATCATCATTATTCTTGGTTCTATCTTGCACATAGCGGACGTGCAAAGGGGTCATTCGGCGTAACCACACCTTACATCCCGTTTATAACGCGCGCGCGCCGCGTAATGACGCCGTAACGCTTAGCCCAGTCAGCGGACGCCTGAATTACGGACCCGGACTGTTATCAGCGTACATGTTAGTAGTATCAAAGGCTTATATGATCATCACATCTATTAAAACAACCGCATCAAAATATGTAGCGTGATTTAAATGCTGAGCATTCATAGGAATCTACAGATAGCGGAGTTTGATACTAAAATTAGCCTTTAAGGGTTAAAAACAATTTTCTTATTTAACTTTTTTACTTATGAATTGAAGGCAACAGTAGCTACATCCTAACATTTTCAGCTTATTAGAAATAGTTTTTTTTTACAATGATAAAATATGTTCCAAAAAATATTTCTAGATCGTCATTAGTCTTGAATCTCTCTTGCATACTATAAACGCGCAAAGGGGTCATTCGGCGTAACCACACCTTACATCCCGTTTATAACGCCCACAAGTGCCGTACGCGCGCGCCGCGTAATGACGCCGTAACGCTTAGCCCGGTCAGCGGACGCCTGAATTACGGACCGAGACTGTTGTCAGCGTAAATGTTGGTCTCAAAGGCTCTATATGGAAATCGCTGGTCATGGTGTTGACTTTGGTGTTTTAGTCTTAATTTTGTAGGTTGATTGGGATGATAACGAGGTTCAAAATGTAATGAAACGCCTGAATAAGCTTTTAACTACATGGAATTGAATTACTCGATCGATTTATTAAACATGTTTTAATAAAGACCAAATAAAGAAAAAAGAAAGAGACATTTTTCAGGACATTTACACAAAATTACACATATAAAAGATTATTTTATAAATCACCCTCTGTTCTCTTCGTAGATTTTCTTTACTCTCTCCTATTTCAACTTAAAGTACTCCTTCGGATAACGCATACATTAGGGCTATATGCTTAGTTAAAAAATCTTTATGGCGTTGCATTAATAAATAAATATCCACTGACATTCATACAGCGCCATCTTGCCCAAAGCTAAGCATCCGCCTGTAATATGGATACTAAACAACGGATGAACATGCGTATATAATTTTACTGCTTTTTGTAAATATATTATACACAGAAATCACCCAAACCAATACATACAGACATGTTCATACACACAAATGTTTGTACTACCGGGGATCGAAACTGGCACCAATGGTATAATTGCAGACGTTCATCTTTACACCAATTGGGTCGTCAATTGTTAATTTATTAATCTCAATAAATAAAATAACTCCTGGCGATCAAACCCACTTAATAAGTTCACCTATACGCCTACATTACACCTCAATTCTAACATTCAGCTAAGTCCTCGGCATCAGGTGTCCGACCAAGTTTACCGAACAGTCGTCCATTACCCGGGATAGCTGGCTTATTGTCCTACAAATTAATAACGGACTCCACTTTTTGTTTGCATCTTATTAGCTCCGAAATTCAGATTTATGTTACGAAATTACGGGGCAAAGAAATAATAGGAGTTCTTAATTTACAAACGCCGTCACAATGAAAGTTAGACTTTGGCCCGTATATAAAAAGGTGGGATAACGTACATATTATTTCGAAATTTGAAAACACATTGGTACGTGGTGGGATTTATACCAGGGCCTTTCAAAACGGAAGGCAACAGTCAACACCAATGAGCCCCCGACGCTCCACATTAATACGCTCTTTATAATTTATTAATAATTCTTTTTCTTGAGATCTCATACATTTTGATGGCTTGATAATTAATAAAAAGAAGCAATAAATAGAACTTAACGAACTCAAATAAATAGAAGTTAAATAGAATATTTCGTCTTATATTTAGTAGACTACAATAAATCGTTTACCGATTTCATAAAAAACTTCAACTCTTAACAAAAACAGCGCAACACAATCAAAATGCAATATCATTTAAATTGATATTACTTTTAAGACCGAAAAGAAATTAATAAAATTTGAATCTCACTAAAACAATGCTAGAATACCGAACTAGCAATTCAATTTATTTTCATAATCCACAGCTGTAAGGCGAATTACATTTACTTTTGATGATATTAGAAATAAAGCCAATAATGGCTATACAATTTGCTCGCAACTTCGGTTCATGAATAATGAGAGATATATATTTAATGAGATGTAATGAGAAATAGAGAAGTTTGAACTGTAATTTGCTTAAGTAACAAGTAATTACTCGTATTTATGACGATTAAAGGCATGAATTTGGGTATTCAAAGAAAATAAAAAAGTCATATCTCAACTTCCATCTACCGCGAAAAGTAGCGTCACGTTAGCACTTATTTTATTCATCATCATCATCATCATTACAGCCTATTTATGTCCACTGCTGAACAAAGGCCTCCCCTAAAGAATTTCTATCTGCCCTAACTTATTCTGTGACATTTCATTTTCTATCCCCTACCTCTACTTATGCCGGCAGCAAACATTTCTCGGTGCATCTGAGAAACTAATTAGTGAGTGGAGAAAACAGATCCATTCTCATTTGACCGAGACAATATTGTCCGGGATCACTTAGCCGTTTGTGGTCGATGAAAAATTGCACGAGAGAGGCAATTCGTATTCATAATGCCGGCGTATAATTAGTTTTCATTATTCAGAGACTAAGGCAATGGAGCGGATTTTATTGACGCGGCGCAGAAAGTTAGACCGACATAAAATATGAGCATATTTCGTTATTTTTTGTTTATTACTGGAAATGGATTGTTTGCAATAATACACGAAAGTTGCAATGTTAAGCCCTGTATTCGGGCGTATAAATTTGTTGTTTTAGACTGAAATAGCTGCATTGTTGATAATTATGACAGAGGTTTTGGACGTACTCAGACTTCCAATCTTCTTCTTCTATTCAACCTATCGCAGTCCACTACTGGACATAGGTCTCCCCCATTTTGCGCCAGATATCCCGGTCCTCCGCATATATCCAGACTTCTAATAATCCTGACAAATTACTGAGCGAAGGAAAAGTGAAAGGTTTTAGTTGGTTTGGGCCGCACCCACCTGAAACCACCTCCTTAATAGTGGGGACAGGAAATGCTTTTAGCACTATCTCTAGCAGTGTAGATACAGGAAAATACAGTAAATATTGAATGAATAAATATCAAAAACACAGACTTTATAATATACAACATATTTGGTAGATCAAAAGAAGAACAACAACAGAAATATAGTCGTATCAATATAACATAAATAATTACATTGAAAAACTTAATTTTAAGGAGAACCTCATAAAGGATCCTAACCTTTTTTTTGTTATGTAACGTTATATTTTTTTATATTATACATACAAATTCAGGTAAAATCATACAATCTCATACTATAAAACAATTTACTGAACTGACGTGAACGCGATTGATATAAAAATTTTAGTTTTCATTACATTTATAATATTTCCAACAAAAACTAGCTATGAATATTCAAAAATATTCCTTTAGTATTCATACAACAGACAAAATACCCAACTTATAAATGTTAGCTTATTTCTAAAATAAACTCAAGATGGCCGATGGCCGCCTTTCAAACGCTACAATAGCGTTTGATATTAAATAAATCGTAAAAGACACAAAAGGCGATTGAGAGCCACTAAAATAGTTTCGCTTCAGACAATTAGAGACATTTCAAATGGAGCTGTAACATTGTGTCCGTGAAAATACGACTCAATGACGTCTGGAGAAAGCCAAGGTCGAGAGCGGAGATCATATTGCTCGGATGAATCAACTGGATTAAATGTATTATAAGTTTAAGTACAGGCCTGAATATTTTTACATTCGAAACATTGATACAAAAAAATCGCAATAAAATGTTTATGTCTGTCATGCACTTTGATTCATTAAGAACATTATATCATCAGCCTATTACGTCCTATTGCAAGAAATAGGCCTTACCACACAGCCATGGGAGATTGGGCCATAACCCACCACACGGGCCCAACGCTGATTGGTGAGAACGACTACGAGTACTATGCTAATGTTAATGACTACTCTACTAACCTAACCAAACTGGAAAAATATCACACTAAGCGACTAATGCGGTGTTCAAATGGGACTCGAATCCACATACGGTCATGGAGCGACCTAAACCCAAAGCTCGCACCACAAGACCACGGGAGCAGCGATTTTATAATGTGCATCATTATCATCAGCTCATTAAACGTCTCCACCGAGGGGCACGAGCCTACCCGTAAAGGGTGTATTAGGCCGCAGTTGTCCTTGCGAGCCCAGTACGGATTGACAGACTTCACGTTCAAACTTTGCATCTCTTCGCTCGTTTCTACGCGACGTTTTCCTTCACCGTACGAGCGTCAGATAACGAACAGTAATTAAGAAAATTCGAAATCACATTGATACGTCGTGGGATTTGAACCTTTCATGTCCGGCAACAGTCAACACCAATGAGCCACCGACGGTTATCACTTCATAATTGCATGTAATTAGCAAGTACTCTACTCCAAATTAATTCATCATCATCAGCTCATTAAACGTCCCCACCGAAGGGGACGAGCCTACCCGTATAAGGTGATAAGGCCTTAGTCACCCACGCGGGCCCAATGCAGGTTGGACGACTTCACGCACAACCTTTGAATCTCTTCGCAAGCGTGCGCAGGTGTCCTCACGATGTTTTCCTTCAAGTACTCTGCTCCAAATTAATTGCATTCCCAAAATTAACATCTCAATGACATTGATTGGACACCTACCACATTTATTCATACATCACCGTTAAATTAATACTAGATTATTAAACTGTCTGACGATTTACGATCTTAATAATACAAACGGACATGAAATACAGCGTTTAATTACTGATTCATTCATCAGCCGCGTTAATATAGCGAGCTATTCAGACTGCAGTCGCATTGGAATAAATATTACGGAGATTTATCTAGAAATATAATAATTTATTGCACTGTACTTTGTGTGCTTTTTATAGGAGAATACAATACAGTGTTTACAGAGGCGCTCGGCAGTGAAGTAGAAAGTAAAGACAGGAGTTGAATAAATAAAAAAATAGAAGCTAGCTTTATGTTATTACTAGCTGTGCCCCGTGGTGCTACTTATGGTAAAGGATAATATTCTCCCACAGGTAAATGTAGCCTATGATTTAGTCCAGGGTGTGAGCTTACTCTTTACCAAATTTTAATATTTCGTTTAAGCCGTATAGATGAGAAAAAATACCAAACATACTCATAAACTTTCGTAAAACATACTAATAACATAGCTTGTAGTTCTTGTCAATGTGGTATTTTACATCACCATATCAAACGTCTTAACCCCGACTCCAAATGGATCATCAACAGTACTCGATACTTTAAGGCTGATTGCATTAATTTTTTGGGCTGAGAGCTATCTGCGCTCGCCAATTGTCCGGTGAAGCTGTGTAGGCAACCTACAGCTAACAGCGATAAGTCATACCGAAAAAAAGTGGCGGACCTAGAACTTAGATTGGAAACCCAAAGTCTCCCTATGGATTTCAATACCATGTACCCACATAGTCACTAATAAACCATGGAGGCAGTCGCATGTTATTTATCCGGAGTTTTTTTCCGTCAATCAATCAAATCTTGAAAGCTGTCCTCTTATAGCGGCGACATTATTTGTGAATTACAAGCAGTCAGCGCATATTTGGAATTAATATTGCCGGTGCGCCGCAGGTGGCCTTACTAAATTGGAAATAGCTACCGTATCGAAGAGTCGCAAGCATACATGAGCTGACGTTGCATAGTCGTTTACTGGAAGGTAATTGTAAGGACGCCCCAAAAAGTTTATACTATTGTTTGATTGAAAAATCGCGCAGAGCTACTTTTCACTATGACTCAATGGTGTGGACTGTCGCCCTCCTACCGGGAAGGCTGAGGTTCAAATCCCGCCAAGTACCAATGTGTTTTCGAATTTTCTAAAAATATATGTTCGTTATCCAAAGTTCGTACGCTGAAAGAAAAACATCGTGAGGAAACCTGCGCATGCCTGCGAAAGATTCAATGGTTGTGCGTAAAGTCGTTCAACCCGCATAGGGCCCGCGTGGACGACTAAGACCTAATCACCCTTTACGGGTAGGCTCGTGCCCCTCGGTGGGGACGTTTAATGAGCTGATGATGATGATTCGTTCATTCCACGGAATTCGAGCCCGCGAATCACGCAGCAATCTTAAGTAACGCCCACTAAACGAGACATTTTAATACTTTCATAAACAAACTGATATGTTTACATTTACGAGCACTTCTATTAATACAAAGCGAAGCGCTACGTAGCCGGCACTACGGCACGTATGTAATTCGGAATACGATGCTGCAGCTATTTTCAATTTGGCGGCGCCACCTGCGGTGTTCCGCCGTTATTAATTCCTGAGTGCGGCCCTGTGCGACTGATTGTAGCTCGCAAATAATGTTGCCAGCTCGCAAATGGGCCGTATTTGGAATTCCGATGGAGATTGTATTTAGCGAGTGTGCGACTGTGAATGATTCTATGACTATCGGCAATAGGGCTGTTTTTAATTTTAAGTTTTAATATTTTCTGCTGTATTATCTTCAACCTATCGCAGTCCACTGCTATACGTAGGTGTCCCCTATTCTGCGCCCTCCGCTTTTCTCGTGCAGCCTGTATCAGTGACCTTTCGCAAGTGATTGGTCCATCGGGCCGGATTTCGGAATAATAATACAAACGTCAACAAATAAACTATATTTATATTAAAACAACATATTAACAGTCAATCTTCTGCAGCAGCTGTTACAACTCTCTGACTAATGTCATAAGCGAGACATTTTACCACCCCTGCTTTGTAGACCCACTTCATCTTTGCAATAAGCAAGATTTACTTCCCCTACGTTCGATGTATTATTTCTAACCATAACAAAATCAGTCGATAATTCTTCTTTAGCCTTCTTTCCTAAAGATTCCGCTTGTGTCACAGTGTTAGGCAGCGAGTTATCAGCTGTGTCGGGCATAAGTAACGTTAGTATACCCGCCAGTAAGGACACACTGCCAAATATAATAGGAGGTAATCCTATCCAATAATGCATCTGAAATAAAAATAAGAAATTGGTTAATTTTGTTGACTTCAACATACTCAAGGATAGGAAACAAGTGTACCATACATCTTCTGTGTCTCATTTTTGCTCGCGAATGTGTTCGTCACATACACTATATGAGACTGTTCGGTTTTCCTGGTTTTAGAATTACTAGACAAAATTTCAAGCATCCAGTAATCATTACTAGGTGGTAGACTCGGTAATGACACGTCTAAATAGGTACCACCGCAGTACCAGACATCGTCGTGTGAAATAAGAGTGCTATGCACTGTTCTCGTTAGGGATGAGGCCACTGCAGCTAGTGAAATTACCGGGTATAATAGACCTAACATCTATTGTCTCGAGCGACGGACGTAGTGCACTGATGGAGGACAATAACTGTCTATCAGTTGTTGTACACCTTCAATGTCGCTCTGTCAGGCGTATCACTTACCATCAGGTGAGCGTCGAGACCGTCCTGTTCAATTTGTAACATAAATAAATCTTCTAAAAATATTGACAAGTTGCCATTATCTATGCTCGAATGCTGGTGATACTCCTTTTTGTAATAACCTCAGGATCTCTACAATTTACTAAAATAGATAAACATATTTTTTGTCTAAAAGATGCAGCATATTGTATTACCAATAAAGGAGTCTGCGGTGCCAGTATAGATCCGATCCTTCCCACTGAAGAGCACAGCGCGTGCATGGAGTTCCTCGTGTACGTCGGGAACAGCTCCGACGTGTACATGTACGTGATGCTGAAGTAAAATGAACACATCAACTTCCCTGCAATGTACAAGCAGATGGACAGCCACGGCAGAGCTGAAACATTGTGAGGTTTTGTTAAAATCTAGCTAGGAATATTATATTAAATTGCATGATCTTGTACTCATTATTTATTTGTTGTTGACATATCTTTTTTTGCACATGGCTAAAAATATGCCTTATTAACAGAAGATATATACATATATTTGTGCGTCTGTGTGGACTATTCCCTTCCGATCTGGAGGGTGCAGTTTCAAATCCCGCCACGTACCAATGTGTTGAGTCATAAATAGTATCCTAAGTAAAGGCCAACCGCTTATCGTATATTCCAAAGAAGAAAGTTTCGTAGTAAGAAAGACTAGATGGTATTTTCGGACATTTATCCCATGTCCGACCTTTGCAATAGTGGCTTTGGCGAACGTCAACCGAACGCAATAACCGCTAAGTAGGTGAGATTGGAAATATTAATTGCTATGTTAGTGCAAACTTCCCAGGTCGGTAAATAGTTTTTTGCATTTGCGACAAAACCGACAGAAGCAGGTAAGATTAGTTTAAATTTGGAAAGATGAAAACTGACACATCAATACTAATATCCAAAAATAAGAATCAGTGTGAAGTTAACCAATAAATATTTTTCATACTGGTATAAAAATGTAATGAACCTAAAATATACTTACAAGTAGGCGTAAAAGGTTGAGAGATACAGAGCACAGCGCCGATGATGAAACATACGATCAAAGGTACTTTTCTCTTGAAGTTGTTCAAGATGTAAATAATAACCAGGTTTCCGGGGATGTCAAGGGCGCTGAGCAACATGAAGTTGACGTATTTGTTTCCCTGCAGAGACACCGAGTTGATAGTTAAGCCGTAGTTAACAAAAGTGGAAGTAGTCCACCACACAATGCAGATGATGCATCTGAAAACAAATTACATGGTAAATAAAATATTGCTTCCGAAAGGACAGTTACATAAGTAAAGCGCCAAAAAAATATTGAAGATACATGTAATTGCAACTGGGAAAATGTACTGGTTACTGATGATTGAGGTTATGTTAACATCTCTTTAGTTCTGTGCCAGCTCATCATGTAATAGTAGAAAATGTCTTGTTTTAGAGTTATTTTATTTCAATAAGATTGTTTTACTTCAATAAGATTGTTCATTTTACAAAAAAAAACATATTTTTGCAAAATGGTTTGGTTTTGCTTGATTCAACTTTAAATAATTCTACATAGTGCCAACGAGCTCTTGGCAAACCTATACTATAGTCATAACAAGTATTACAATGCAAAACTGAATTTACAATTACCTTTTGGCCAAAGTCCTGGAACTAAAAGTTATCTTCAATAGATTAAAGAAACTAATATCCTTCGATGCCTCGCAACTCAATTTCTCCAACATAGTACCATCTAGTTCAATTTTGTTCACCCTAGCGGCTTTTTGTAGTATGTTCACAGCTTTCTCTTTCTTCCCCTTTGATGAGTAACCAACGGGGACTTTCATCGATCAGAAAGAGATAGAAGATGTATAGTAGAGCTGGAGAATATATGGCTTGAAGGAACGTTCGCCAGTAAGGGACCATCCAAGCCGCAGTTGGTAGTAAGAGGCCTCCGAACGAATAACCGTAAGCGCATAATATGTAAAACAGTGCTCGTTTCTTTGTTGACACTATCTCTATCACTGCAACAAAAGAAAAGAGCAGAGCTTGGTTTATTTGGTGAAGATACGAAAAACTAATATGGGTTTAGCGATGGTTTATTAATAATAAAAATATTTTATCCTTTTCTATTGGTAATCTGTTACTAGGTGGTAGACTCGATACTGAATCATCTAAGTAGGTACCATCACAGTGCAAGATATCTTCCCGTGTAAGAGAAGTGTTTTGCACTTCTGTGTTTCGGGATAAGGCCACTGTAGCTAGTGAAATTACCGGGTATAAGAGATCTAACATAAGCTGTCTCGGGTGACGAGCGCAGTGTGGCATTGATGGAGGATAATAGCTTTTTATCAGTCGTTGGTCTCTAACAATGCCGCTCTGGCACGGTCAGGCGTATCAATTAACATCAGCTGAGCATCTTGACCTGTCCTGTACATTTATAATATAAATAAAAAAGTATATTGTAAACGACTAGCTCAGTTACTAGTAGGTAGCTTTGTTATACTCAAGCATTTTACATACACGTGTTAAAGTAATAAATATAGTACATATTAGTATTAAATATATGTAGTAGGCACCTTTCAATAGATATATTAACAATAACCCCTACACGACCACATTTATAGTGTATAGAATGTTCAAATGATAAACATTTTGATAATTTAAAAGTAACTACTCAATAAACAACAATACTGTATGATAAACAGCAATAAAATCAAAATTCGAAACTAAACTAACCTGAAAACTACGTAAACTACTTCACTATACTACTACAATATAACATTTATATTTAATAAGAGATTATAGACGAAATGTAGTAATTAAATAAAAAAAAGTTTTGTACTCACTTAATATAAACAGGGGAGAACAGTTATCACCAATGGCAGATTCCAAAAATTCCAATGCAATGTAGACCCAATACCAAGAAGTGAAACTTTTCAGGAGTCCAAAGACTCCGCCCAGCATGCCAGTTATGATAAGAGTCAATTTCCGTCCTAGCCTTAACGAAAAAAATTATGTCATTGAATTAATAAAAATAGTTGCATTTAAAGTTAAATATGAAGTGTAACAAACATACTTTTGTTTTCATATTATCGGTAGCTCTTCATTTAATGTTAATTGTTTGCTATTGCTGGAAAGATAACTTATTATCCCGACTTTCCTTATACTTACAGAATAGGCAAAGTCACATTACCTGTCAGAAACTGGTCCCACGACTAGAAGACCCACCATGTATCCAAAACTGTGGACTGTCCCCACCAGAGTTCTCTTCCATTCCTGGCATGCCAATTGGAACTGCAAACAAATCATTTTTATTACAAAAGTACTTTTTTCCAAAGGTTTTGTCCGAACACAATTCTTCTTCTGAGTTAATATGGATTAATAAACTTTATAATTATGGTGACGTCACAATATTGAGCTACTAGGTTGTTGACTCGAAACTGAGTCGTCTAGGTAGGTACCACCGCAGTGCTAGAATTCGTCCAGTGTAACAGGAGTGTTATGCACTTTAGTGTTTCGGTATGAGGCACTGTAGCTAGTAAAATTACTGGGTATAAAAGACCTAAACTCTGCTGTCTCGGGTGTCAGACGCAGTGCGGCATTGACTGAAAATGCTAACTGTCTATCAGTTGTTAGTCTAATTCAATGTCGCTCTGTCATGTTCAGGCGTATCACTAACCATCATGTGAGCGTCTTGAACGTCCTGTATACTTCTTACATAAAAAAATAAAATTAAAAAAGTAGGCGTCCAAATATAACAATGGTTATTTTTAACAATTTATTCCTAGAGGAATATCCTAATCAATATTTTACACACATACTCACTTCTGCAACAAAGCTGTATGGATTCTCATAAACCCATTCTGAACAGTAGACCGTTTTATTCTGGCTATCTTGAATATAACAGGCATTGTCACCAAATGACTCGTCTTTGCATCTGCACAAAAAGGAAAATGATAAAAAATATAAACAGACTCAAACCCAACCTTTGCGGTGAAAGAAAACATCGCGAGGAAACGTGCGCACGCCTTTGAAGAAATTGAAAGGGTTATGCGTGAAGTCGGCCAACCCGCACTGCGCGTGACAACTAAGGCCTATACCCTTTACGGGAAGGCTCGTGCCTTAGTGGAATGTGTAATAAGCTGATTATGATGATGACCTATACACCTCAACGTAGTCGCTGTTCAAAGTAATCGTTAGTCCAAAGTGACTATTCCGGCAGCGGCAGAAGCTAGTATTCGGTATTCTCCACCATTCGCAATAAAATACCAAACCTTATTTTCATAAAAGTGCACTTTATTTTACATGTCATTTCATTGATCACTTTTGTTTCTCACAAAGAGACGTTTTTTGCACTTCTGTATTTCGGGATGAGGGCACTGTAGCTAGTAAAATTACTGGGTGTAAGAGATCTAACATCTGTTTTCTCGGGAGACGGGCACAGTGCGGCATTGGTGGAGAATAATAACAGTTTATCAGTTGTTGGTCTCAATCAATGCAGCACTGCCATGGTCAGGCGTATCACGTACCATCAGGTGAGCGCCCTGACTGTCCTGGACATTTTGTACTAAAAAACTATAATGCTAATGCATAATAATATTTTGTAATCATATACTTATTAAATTACGTGTACATCATGTTGTACATGACGCACATACATACGCGCGCGCACACACACACATACACGTGTGTGTGTGTGTGTGTTGTGTGTGTGTGTGTGTGTGTGTGTGCGTATGTATGTGCGTCTGTGATGTGTGTATATGTGGGGTTGGGGGGGGGGGGGGGTGCATATTGTGTTTGCGTGGGTGCGTGCCAGGGTGCAAGCGAGTGTGTTTGCGTGTGCGTGGGTGGTATATATATTTTTTTTTTAATTAAGTGACCCCGTGATTTTAAACAATATACTGCTCCAATGCGTCATAACTGAACTGTTGTAACATTTCCTATATACATTTTGAATTTATTTTCTCTTAGTTTTACGATAGATTTGTCAGATTTTAGTATATTGTTAACATGTACGGTGCCACAGATAAGAAATGCCGTTTGGCGAATGTTGAACGAACTAGTGGACTTTGACCTTATGGACTATTATGTATAATTGGTATATATGGAACTATTTTGCAGTGAAACCTACACAACGTGAGCAGAATATATAGTTTCCTTGTACAGGAGACCATTGCGTGCGCATATAATTCCTCTGTTGTGTTCGGAATGGGAGGCCTAATGCAACCTTTAGGACAACTCTTTGAGCTTTCAAGTTGTATCAAAAAGTGTCGATAANTATTTAGCAATAAAGTTAGTATAGTTATTCATTGAAATTTTAACATGAAAGTGAGGACTCGGTGAGTAGTGTAGTCGCGATGCCGTTCTCTTACTAGAACCACGTTAAGCCTCAAACGTTCGATTTAAGTTATAAATGCGAAGTAATACAGTTTTTAATCCTCTATGAGTCCTGCGAGTATCCTTCTGTCTAATTAGCGTAACAGTTGACTTTTAGTTTTACTTATCAAAAACGTTAAGTGACAAACAAATTCAACAAATTCGTACTTTAAAATGACTTTACTATACGTATCATCATCAGCTCATTAAACTTTCCCACCGAGGGCCCTAGTATAGGGTGATTAGGCCTTGTCGCCACGCGGCCCAGTGCGTCCACTCACGCAACCTTTTGAATCTCTTTCGTAGGCGTTCACAGGATTCCTCACGATGTTTTCCTTCACGATAAAAGTTGTCGGATAACGTAAAATTATTTTCGAAAACACATTGTGTACGTGGCTGGATTTGAACCCCAGTCTCCCGGTAGGAGAGCAACAGTCCACACCATTGAACCATCGACGCTCTTACTACTTTATGTATTTAATATATTATCTGTGACTATACCTAATAAAAAATCTGTTCTTTCTTCATATTCATACCGTACAGTAAGGTAGGTCACACGTGTTTTCACTCTCTCTTCGCTTGATTAACGCACGGGCGCATGGCCGAACTTTTGTTCTCTTATTCATACGTCAAGAACGTGTTATGCACTTTCGTTATGAATCGTGACCGGTTTTTAAATGCTATTTCTAGTTGATTACAACGGCGACATGGCTGTTTGTTATGTCACGAATACAAATATGCCTCATAGGTATATTTTTTAAAGAAATTCGATGTTTTATCAGGTAATAGATGAGAGCGTCGGTGACTAAATGGTGTGGAGTAATTCCTTCCGGTCTAGATGGTGCATGTTCATCTCGCCACGTACAAATGTATCTTTGGAATAATCCGGCACTCTTACGGTGAAGGATAACATCGTGAGGAAACCTGCTCACGTCTGCGAAGAGATTCAAAGGTTGTGCGTGAAATCGGCCAATCTTGCATGGGCCCGCATGAATGACTAAGGCCTATACACCCTTTACTGGTAGGCCCGTGCCCCTCAGTGAGGACACATAATGAGCTGAGGATAATGAACTAAACCAGCTAGAGTAAGCATTAGCGAATTTTTTTAATGAACACAATGCATACTCTAGTATGACGATTACGTCATTGCATTTGAATCATATTAATGGCTTCCTAATGGTGTATTGTCATTCGAGCTCCTTTGTTGAGTTTGTTGATAAGCATCGTTCAATCGGACAGTTCGTAGAACTGACTTTGATGGTACTTTATAGACTCGTAACAATACTCGTACAGCTAAATAAACCTACTGCTGACGAGTGATAGTTAAATCTAAGATGGTTTTGAAAATTCGTAATTCTATTGAAAAATATTTTAATTTTTACTTCGAGTTCCAACTTATAAGTATGACTTCAACTTTTTGATTACTGTGAAATGGTAAGCAAGTTGAAGTGGCAGTGGGCCGGTCACGTGTGTCGCAGAACCGATGGCCGTTGGAGCAGACGAGTTCTGGAGTGGAGACCGCGTCTTGGCAAGCGTAGCATAGGACGCCCTCCGGCCCGATGGACCGACGAATTGCGATAGGTCGCTGGTGGAGGCTGGATGAGGAAAGCGGTTGACCGGGATATTTGGCGCAAAATGGGGGAGACCTATGTCCAGCAGTGGACTGCGATAGGTTGGAAAGAGAGAGATGGTCACGTTAGCGTTTAACCATCATCAGGCCTTCACACACAGCATAGCTATGAGGCAGCTTGGGCAAGAACCCACCATGCGGGCCCGATGCTTGGTGCCAAAAAAATAGTCTCTTCTAAGTCTCAGTAAAAGAAGCGCACGTCGTAGAGAGTATGAAAATGTGTGTTCTGATTGTGTTTCATATAGTGTACAGTGAGTATAGCGTGTAAAGTGTGATGTATGTATGTAGCGTGTAATGTGAGTAGCGTGTGATATAAGTAGCGTGCGATGTGTGTGGCGTGCAGTGTGTGGTGTGAGAAGCGTGTGGTGTGTGTAACATTTTGTTTTAAAAAGAGTAGCGTGTGATCTAAGTAGCGTGTGATGTGTGAGGCGTGCAGTGTGTGGTGTGAGAAGCGTGTGGTGTGTGTAACATTTTGTTTTAAAAAGAGTAGCGTGTGATCTAAGTAGCGTGCGATGTGTGTGGCGTGCAGTAGGTGGTGTGAGAAGCGTGTGGTGTGGATTGTGTGTGTCGTTACGTATTAAAATTTGGTGGGTGTTAATGATCCTAAGATTGTAGCCGGGAAATCATCTTTCTTTTCGGACAATCAGGGGATTCAGACTGCAATGACCTAACCAAATTAACGTCATCGATTCCGCAATGCTTACACACGAAAGTCTTTGAGCAATGCGTCCTACCCGTGCTAACATACGCAGCTGAGACGTGGACACTGACTGCCGGATGGGTTCACAAGTTCAAAGTCACTCAACGCGCAATGGAGCGGGCTATGCTTGGGGTCTTTTCGGACAATCTGATACAGCAATGTCCTAACCGAATTAGGAAAAGTCGCATAAAACGATGTTTCGCCGCGGGATCGATCCTACGACCCCCGGATCACACTGTGCCCATTAGACCACGAAGGCATTTGGAACTTATGGCATGGCTACTAAGAAAATTGGATCATAACTGACACACGGGCTTTTTGTAGGTGATAACGAGACTACCAGCTTAAGGCAAACAAGCCATCGGCTTCGACTTGACTCGAATCGACTAACGTACCTTCCGATATTTCTATCTTACCTGTTTTGCTTACCTTTAATTTTTTTTTATTTACAATGTGTACTGTTGGGACCGGTCGCTCACCTGTCCTTGAGAGAACGGCATTAAAGGACACAAACAAATGACAGACAGTTATTATTCTCCATCAAAGCCACAAAACACCCGACAAGCACCGAGACAACAGATGTTAGGGCTTTTATACCCGGTAATTTCACTAGCTATAGTGCCCTCATCCCATAACACAAAAGTCCTATTTGACGGGAGGATATCTGGCTCTGCGGTGGTACCTACGACGACTTAGTATCGTGTCTACCACTGAGTATAATGATGATGGTTATTTTATCAACTTTGTACTCTTCTACCTATTACTGTTTTTGTTGTTTTACTGAATCTCCTTTTAAAAAGCAGTATAAAACTAATCTTTCCAAACATTTTACAGAGTTAGATCATTTTAAAGGTTAAGACTGACAGTATAAAATACCGTACTAAATTGACTAAATTCGGGACACATGAAGATTAACACAACGAACAAGTTTTCGTGATATAAAAAGTTAATTTTAGTAATGTATTAACTTAAATTATTTACCCGGGGCAACTTCATTATTTTAGCAAATTTGACGTACAAAAGTGCCTTCTTCGGGGCTTAAAATTGAATAAATAAGTTTTAACTTTGATTTCAAAATCCCAGTACTTTATCTATTTCTGCATAATTGTAATTATTCACAATTAAAATTGTTCTTGTTTGTTATTAACTTTGAAATGCATTTAAGGTTATTGCCTCATTTTATTGCATCTTATCTTTATCACATCGTGCATGACGCATTTTGAATAAATTTATTATGGCTTACAGCGCCGGTGGCCCGTGTGAATTGTTGCCTTCCGATCTAGAGGGTCCAGGTTCAATACCCGACACTATAATGTGTTTTCCAAATTATATGTTCGTTATCCGACGCTCTTACGGTGAAGAAAACGTCGTGAGGATACCTGCGCACGCGTAGTAAGATATTCAAAGGTTGTGCGTGAAGTCGGCCAATTAGCACTGGGACCGCGTGGACGACTACGGCCTATACACCCTTTACAGGTAGGCTCGTGCCCCTCGGTTGAGACGTTTAATGAGCTGATATTACGGCTTTATATTCTTATTTAACTGAATTTGGATCTGCCTTCGTGGCCTAGTGATCCGAGTGTTGGTTTAGATTGCTGCGTGATCCGGGGTTATAGTTTCGAATCCCGCGAGTTCATCGCACAGCGAGTCACACTATGTGATTGAACTCCAATTTGCATTCCCACATTACAACACAACCTTCCCAAAGATAGCTGTGCCAGAAAGCCTGGGGCCTGAAGTGTGGCGTTATAGGCTGATGATGATAAATAATGCGCTGGGAATTAGAATAATATTGTTCTCATTCATAATATCGTCATCATCATCTCATTATACGTTCTCACCGATGGGCACAAGCCTAACCGTAAATGGTGAGTAAGCCTTAGTCGTCCACGCGGGCCCAGTGTGGGCTGATTTCACGCACACCTCTGAATTTCTTTGCAGTCGTGCGCGAGTTTCCTTACGATGTTTTCCTTCACCGTAAGAGCGTCGGATAAATGAACATATAATAATGCCAAAAGACATTCATCCAGGACGTGGCGGGGTTTGAAACTGCACCCACCATGTCAGTCAATGAGCCACCGACACTCTTATGTCCATAATATATGTATTTTTATGCACTATTAATAGCGAAACATCGTATGATTAGTTCTTCAATATAAATATACATATCTTTCTATTAAAACGTTAAAAGTGTAGGTGGTGGGAAACAGTTAACAAGTGAGTGAACAATCATTTTAAAGATCCCGGTAGGACAGAAATAGCTCAATGTATTTTAGACTTAATGTCTACTGTAATAATGTATTCTAGACTATATTATATGTCTACAATACATTAAGTGATTTACAATAATGCATTGTTGACATAGCAAACATAGTATCGCCAATAACCTAATAACAAAAGTCGTCAGCGCCTATATTTTAAACAGGTTATTTGTGTGTTAAAAAGTTATCTAAATAAATAAATCCAAATAAAAGACCTCTTCAGGTACCTATAAACACTTTCCCGGTGAAGTTGTGAAACCATCGGCGCCTAAAAGCGAATTGTTATTTCAAACCAGAAAACCGTTCTGTATACGAACTGACATATTGATGACTAATCTGGTGTAATGGCAGAGACACCGGCCTTTACACATCGGTTCGATGCTCGGGCAGTACAAACGTTTGTGTGCATGAACATGTCTGTTTTTATTGGTCTGGGTGTTTTTTATGTATAAAAAAAGTATATAAGTATATTCATCCGTTATTCAGTATCCATATTACAGGCTAATGCATAGTTTGGAGCTAGATGGCGCTTTGTATGTCAGTGGATAATGAAGGGTCCACATACAACCACCAACTTTTCTACCTATTTATATTCACTGTACATGATTACGTAATGTATCTTTTTCATTATCCTTTGTTAAGAAATCCTGGCTTCAAAAATAGATTGCTAAGATCTGGAATCCCTTTTAATGTAAATAATTAATTGATCCTAGTAATAGCTGTCCCATGTTTTATGTATGCTATATGTATGTAGGTAGATGCGGTATGTAGGTATGAGCGTCGGTGGCTCAATGGTGTGGACTGTTGCCCTCCTACCGGGAGGGCTGAAGTTCAAATCCCGCCTCGTACCAATGTGTTTTCGAATTTTTGAAAATATATGTACGTTATTCAAAGCGCTTACAGGAAAACATCGTAAGGAAACCAGCGGGCGCCTGCGAACAGATTGAAAGATTGTGCGAGAAGTCGTCCAATCCGCATTGGGCCCGGTTACGACTAAGGCCTAAACACCCTATACGGGACCCTATACGAGCTATATAGGCTCGTGCCCCGGTGGGGATGTTTAATGAGCTAATAATGATGATATAGGTACAACTTCTTAAGTAAACCAACTCATACAAATATAAAAATAAAATGATTGGCTAAATATGCATATTAGTTTAATTGGCAAAAATATCAGAAACGCTAAATATATAAAGTGGAGGAGTTAGAGAACAAATGTGCAAGTAATAACATTTTCTTGTCTAGCAATTCTTTTAAAAGTGTTTAAGTATCTGTTTTTGTCGTTAGGTTGAAACTAGAGTAAAAATATTTTGAAATTAACTTCAACATATTTTTATTGAATATTAAGAATTTTCCTGTTTTTAAAAATAATAAAATCTTAAGCATCAGTTTTGATTGGTTACTCATGATATATTTTGGGACGACCGTCGAACCGGTGGACCGACGATTTGAGGAAGGTTGCTGGATGGTATGCAGGCTGGTCAGGACCGGTATGGTAGGTGCTCATTAGAGGAGGTCATTGTTCAACGACGAGAATGGCGGATTAATTGATAACTTAATAAATAAAGTCATCATAAACAAACAAACGGTAAAGAAAAACATCGTGAGGAAACCTTCATGCACGCCTGCGAAGAGATTCAAAGGTTGTGCGTGAAGTCGTCCAATCCGCACTGCACCCGCGTGAACGACTAAGGCCTAATCACCCTACACGGGTAGGCTCGTGCCCGTCCCCGGTGGGGACGTTTAATGAGATGATGATGAAACAAACCATTTTACTGCAGAAATAGCAATTTTTTTTTTCAAAATATTGTTAAATCATATAAAATATATCATATTAAATCCCCTCACCACAACATAAATAACCAATGGACATTTATTATCGATAAGCGATTAAGTTTGTTTTGTGGCTAAATCGTGGGTAGCGTATTGTAATAATTATTTTATTATCTTGTCATGAACTGATAGCTGATTTTGATTCGAATTTAATGAGTGGAACTATGTTCAATTATTTATTTTTATATTATTATTAACTTATTGGGGGAGGCTCATGTTCAGCAGTGAACATCTTGTGTCTAATATGAAAACTTTGACGACCCATTTGGTGTTGCGGTTGAGACGTCGACTGCAACACCAAGGATTCCGGGTTCGATCCCCGGGCAGTACAAACATTTGTGTGCATGAACATGTCTGTTTGTAATCTGTCTGGATGTTTTCTATGTATTATAATATGTATGAATTTACAAAAAAAATATATAAGTATGTTTATCCGTTGTTTAGCACCCATAATACAGGCATCACGCTTAACTTGGGTCTAGATGGCGCTGTGTGAATGTCAGTGGATATTTATTTATTTTAATAAGTCTGCACCGTTCTTCACTTCATTTCACAAAACCCACAAACTCCTGCCAAATATGGAAAAGCATTGTGATTGCGACATCGACTATATTTGATGAAATTAAGGCCATGGAGAGAATGCGATCAGTAGGCGAAGTTAAAGAAATGAAGGTTATTAAGCGACCTACGCTGCTTACGTCCGAGGTTAAAACCCTATTATTTACACTGCATTTTACACAGCAAAATGCATCCACGTTAACAAATGTGTTTTCAAATTTTCTTAATTATAATTTCGTTATTCGGCGCTCTTACGGTAAAAACACGTGAGTTACGTGAGGAAACCTGCGCAGCCTGAAGACTTCAAAGGTTGTGCGTAAAGTCGTCCAATCCGCACTTGGCCCGCGTGGACGACTAAGGCCATATACAACTCTTTACGGGTAGGATCGTGCCCGGTTGCCCCGTGGGACGTTTAATGAGATGATGATTATGAAGTAATATTATAGTAATACTGTTCTAAAAGAGTTCTTACAAACTGAGAAACGTTTTTAGGATTAGAAGTACAAAAAAATATGAAAGTATCATGTCACGATACCGTTGACTTCAACCTAATCGATCAACAAATCTATACAATGTACCGTATTCAACAACATCAAATTTATGCAAATATTGGGGGTCTGTACGTTCGACCTTGCCTACTTGGTGCCAATATAATGAATAGCAAAAAGCTGTTTAGATCAAAGTTCAACATTAATTATATTTCAACCTGTCACACTTATACTTATTCAAATCAAGGAAAGTGAATACAAACTACCTTGTTATTAACTCACAAAACAAGATAAATTTTATCTGATTCACGGCAGTCAATTTAAGGACGTCTTCCTACTGAGCCGTTCGTACTATTCACATTTAAATTAAAGTCATTGAAACTGTTCAGGGTAAGAATTCATTTCATAAGGTTTAGTCGTCAAAATGGTTAGTAAATTCTGATATTACGATCATCAATTAAGTGTTTCTAGCTTAAAATTTAACTTAGTGTGTCGTTGTCCCTTACTCGAAATACTCGTAAGTTAAAAAAACCGTAACGACTGGAAAATAGAAGCCTATTACATTAAAAACATGATTAAACATTTGAATCAAATTTCAAAAAGATCTACTAGTACTATAGAAACTAAAATACTGTAACCAATTACAAAAAGAGTGACCATTGCGTTTCTTGCCGGCTCTTCTCAAAGACCTACTTATTCTAGAAACAGTGGTATTCATAAAAAATGAATAATAATAATTGACGAAACAAAATCTGTAAAATATTTATTTGAGTAAGATATTTTAAGTTCAAGTTTGATTAAAAATATGAATGAATGTTCCTTAAAAATAATGAAATCGTTAGCGAATCGCTCGTGGAGTTGTAAACACTATCACCGGTAAAAGAAAGTACGCTACACTAACTTGGTTTCAGTTTTCGCGAATTACAAGATCATTAGCATTTAAACGTTCCACTGGGACAGGCCTCCCCACATTGCACCACCACACATTACGGTAGAATTAAAATTATCACTACACCATCTAAACATATATTAGAAAGCGATTTTGCCAACATATACAGTCACAAACATTTTGTTTAAATTACTAAAATTTCCATGAAACAGGCACTTTAACTCGTCGACTGCTAGGATAAGTCTACATGAAGTAATTAGGGAGACCTGCGTTTAACAATGGACATACTAGCTGCATATGATGATGATGACAGTTCAACAGGCTTTTATTTTCATGATTTAATTTGTCATGAGTTTAATTTTGGCAAAAATATGCAAATTTAAACTGTGACACCAGTCTTTGTCTTAATTTGCACATTTATAACAAAATAACTTTAATCGTATTCGCACTAACCACCTCACTCAAACACCGAACATGAATACAAAGATACAACTGATTATACACAAAGTA
>PQWD01006680.1:23725-42992 GCA_019425675.1 Leucinodes orbonalis | reverse complement strand
GTCTTCGGTAGGTATGAACTGAAAAAGTATTTAATTGTAACTACGTACGCATAAAAATATAAGATACTACTATGCCTATTATTCATTGTATAGCGAAATTAGTATATAGAAAATATTGAAAAGTAGGTAAATCTTCTAACGTCCGATGAAAGTAATTAGACAGCTTAACCAAACTAGGTAATAACAAAGAAGTTCAGTTGTACATACCTGCCAAGAATCGTTTTGCATAGCCTCATTCTTATTTAATGAAGCAATCAAACGGTAACTACGCGTTTCTTCTTAAATCCGTCCATATTGAATACTTTTTTCAGTGCACATTATAACAATAATAAGTGACAGCAAAAACATTGCCGGCATCGTTAGACAAGCTACTGGATTCCTGCCGCCCCGTCCGAAAACCCGTGCAATATAAATTGTAATAACGAATCAAAAGCCAAAAATTGGCGCTTAATTCTTAATCCAGCGAAAGATCGCGTAGGTAGTAATATGCATTTACGAATTAGATGCCATTTTAGGCGATTAGTTCGATATTACGTTTGTAATAAATGAATTGAAACGGATTACTACACTTTGTGGATATAATTCGTTTATGCATTTTAAAATCCTGTTTGTGTATTTTGTAACAGTAACTTAGGCGTATAATTCTTATTACATAACTAATGTTCAAAACTTCTAACAAATTTTGACATGTCGTTAATTCACCCCTTATTAAGGCACTAGAATTGACTTTTGAACACAAAATTAGCTCAATATATAGTTAATAATGCCTGGAATCCATCTGCATTCAACTCATTTTTTTCAATTTGTCGCTTGATTCGTTCTTCCATACGAGTCCAATATTATTGTTTAGATGAGGTGCAATAAATATGTAAACTACTGTACCTACATTTATGATAACTAGCCAGGTTCCTTCAAAGAACAAATATTGTAATAAAGTTTTATTACTGATGTTTTGCTAAGGCTCATGGTGACTTCTTTATCTCTTAACAAACGTAAAAAACAATTAAAGTGTATTCATTGACCTACAGTACCATTAAGATAGCGTCACGGTTGATTGATCTTTTACGACCTTGAACGGATTACTATGCTGAATGACTGTCAACCAACGACATTGTTGTCTGCCCGTGATTAGATGAGATTGATTAAAAAATATGTTAGATTAGATCAGTGCATAGTGATTAGAGTAGGGTATGCAAGGTGAGTGACACTAATCGCAAAAACAATCAATAATTGACATTTTTGACATATTGAGTGCTGTTGATGACAGCCACCGACGCTACGCAATGGTGTGGACTGTCGCCTTCCTACCGGGAGGGCTAAGGTTCAAATCCCGACACGTACCAATGTGTTTTCGAATTTTCGAAAATATATGTACGTTCTCCAACGCTCTTACGGTGAAGGAAAACATCGTGAGGAAACCTTCATGCACACCTGCGAAGAGATTCGAAGGTTGTGTGTGAAGTCGTCCAACCCGCACTGGGCCCGCGTGGACGACTAAGGCCTAATCCCCCTATACGGGTAGTTCAAGCCCCTCAGTGGGACGTTTAATGAGCTGATGATGATGATTACGGCAGATCGCCTTTGGTTTCAAACCTGTAGAAGAACTTGGCCGAATAAGTAGGAGTCAATATGTTGTCGATTTTCCGGTTTGTCTGGACGCACAGGGTATGCACTGCATATTTGCATATATGGAGCCACTGTATTAGATCAATATAAGCATCGTGGGTGCTACCTAAAAATGTCTATTCTGCTTTCCACTTGTATGTTCAAACGCAGGTAATCGAAAGGTACAAATTTTATTCCGCTAATGTGAAATTTAAATTGTGCACGATTGTACACATTATTCGTGATGTTTTACAAGCAAAATCCCTTATAACTTAATAACTAATATATATTAGTGGATATTGGGTTTTATTATTTATTGAATAGATATTATTAGCTTTAAGCCTCGTCTAAAAACAATGCCAAGTTATATCACACATATTCATTTGCCAGTAAAACAAACCATAAATTGTATTGAAGTTGCGAACAAAAACCACGTTCGAACATTTGTGGGGAGTTTATTATAATGTTGATATATATTATCTATAGAATTGTTTTTATGTTCTTGCTGTACTCAATTATGTGTGTCTAAGTAAATATTATTAGTTTATATTCAGTGAAGTTTACTCATACTTGTTTAAAGATTAGCGGTATTATTTATTATGTGGTTACAAGCGGTATTATTATGTGGGTACAATGAACAATAGAAAGACATTGACAATGAACTTGATGACATTTATTGAAGTATTTTTGACATTTATTTTTCAAAACAGGCTAAGGCGATATACTTATACAGCCTTCTCATATATAATATATTTATAATTATATTATCTATTTATTTTTTATTTATTTTAGGTGTATATACTATTTATTATTATTTATATGGCTTATATTTTATCTATATATATATTAAATACTTTCTTGGCAACTTTGAAAGACTTTGACAGACACCTTTGAAAAGTAAAATCAAGATCCATAGTCACTTGGGCTCTGGCAGAATAACAGCGCTGCCGTGTCTGTCCACTTCTGTTTAATAATATATAACCGCACAGACACGGCAGCATAAGCTGAGACAGGGCCCTTTTGACCACAAAATTTTAATTAATGTTATATGTTCTTACTTTTTTTTTAATTTCTCTTTTTTAATTGTTTTGTTGTATTGTCCTTGTACAATTTTGTGGTGAAATAAATGTTTTTTCTTTCTTTCTGTCTTTCAAAGAGCACTTGCCAGTGCTGAGCTTAAGGGCCAATTTCACTTTGGAACAGTCACACTTTGAAATGTTTTTCTATAACCTCAATATCTCAGGTTATATACAAGGCTCGGAACTGGTCAAAAAGTAGCCGTAAATACCGGTTTACATCGGTTTCACTCCGAACTATTAAAATAATGCGAACGTTTAAAGAACATTAATTTTTACGAACACAGACCAACGGCCCTATAACATCGGGAGCGGTGCGCATGCGCCTGGAAACATATACAAAATGTAATAAACCGGTACTTTAGGGGTTTTTCTTATAGAACCAATCTAAAAAAAATATTAAAATGATCCCTTGAAAACCCGGTTAAAAATTTTTCAGGAGCGAAACCAAAAGAGGTTTGGCGGGAATATACATGATGACGGTTTAAAAAATTGAACCGGTTTCCGATCCTTGCATAATTCAAAATCAAACTGTTTATTTCGGACAATATATCCATATTACAATACAAAACGTTCAATCACATTAAAAATAAATGAAACATATTTAATTTTTGAAAAATACATAATCAGGAAACATTAAAAATTAAGTAAAACATTATAAAATTAGGGAAAACGATATTTTTATTTGTATGTAAATAAGGTGTCTCCGCCGCAATCCGTTGACATTTTTTGAGCAATTAGCAATGTTTTTTGCTACTTTTTGTATGTTTCATGAATTGATATTTTAAATCAGAATAACATTTTATATAATTTGACATATTTGTAATGTTTTTTCAAATTGTGACGTATTTATAATGTATTCACTATTCATTGACCATTAATAATTTCTATCGTTTCAGTTTTACTTTATGGATATTTATTTTCTCAATTTTTTTCTAATATGTTTTATGTGTGGCATAATGATAAATAAATATATGTCACTCCTCCACATTTAACTTCTATGTTAATAAGATCCTTGGACTTCTAAACGAAAATTGGATTTCTATGAAAATCACTTAGTCACTGGGCCAAACTATTCCGAAGTGGGGCATCCCAACTGAAATTGTTGGGGTAGTAATTAAATTAGGAAACTAAGAATGGCTGCCGGCAAGTTTTCCAAGGAAGTCAGTCTAGGTAGCACTACGTTATTTCGTACAAGTTTGGTCTTTATTTGGCTAATTGCAATGATCCCCGTTTGAAATTAACATGGTTTTAAATAGAGTAGGCATTTTTTTTTACTTCTGTTAGATTTAAGCATTCGACAATTCTATTTGTATTTTTTCTTAGATCAAATGTTATTATTATAATATAGGTTTTTTTCCATACGCAATCCTAATGTTAATAGAGGGATATTGGTGACGTGACACAACTCTTCAATTGATTGGGGAACGCTATCCGTTAGTAATTTCTTTTTCGTCTAACAGTACAAACAACACATAAATATATATTTTTTAAATAGTCATACTACATACAACAACTTATTTGTTTCATTTCATATGTAGTTAAATGAGCAGTTGTTTTACCTGATAGTAAAGGATACCGCTACATAGGTATGCACACTCTTAACTCTCAAGCAGTAACAGGCACGTTGACGACGTTTAAAAGAGAAAGGAAAAAGGAAATATAGGGATAAAAATAGGCTTTCGGCCTACAGTAACCTTACCCATTCGGCAGAACACAACACAAACCGTTGATATATATAACCGTTTTTCTACAACGCCTTGGTATAACCCGGTCGAGCTAACCCATTGATGGGCTAGACGGTAATTGTTTTATGTAAATATATGAAGAAAAGACAGGGTGAGGTGACGTAAATATGCACCTTGAATTTTTCTTTGGTATCATCGTCATCACATAATTAAAGGTGACAGTTGACACTTAGTGTTAACTATAACAATTTCTGCCTAATTTGGGTAAAAACTGATGTTAATAAGGACACCAAAAACAAATGGCGGACGATGGGGTCGACACGCCCTTTGCGCGTGATATTATTTAATTCCTTCGCCACAAACAATTATTCAAATCAAACATTAACATATGTTATGCTTATAGTCCACCAGTTGATAAAGCTTGAAAATCTCAATTGAAACATGTAAACTACGACGAACCGTACCTTTTGTAATTTAGAAATCGTTTTGGAAATGTATTTGAACAATATGTTTTTGAATAAAGAAACATTGTAAAGAAAGGCCTCACTAAAGAAAAGAAACGATTTCAAAAGTATGTTTTAAATTTAACAATAACGATTGTTAATGCGCACAATGACTGCATTTGTTACATTTTTAAAAGGCCTTAGTAATCAAGGTTTAACGGATAATTGTTTAATGAAAATTTATTCAATGTAACAAATTCAACCTTATAAATAATTAACGAGAAACTTGTTTATGTAGGATCATGCTTTTGGTAAGTATAATGTTGATAGTATTTTATGTTTTTAAGGACATTTGTAAGAACAGATGTTCATATACTGAATGGTTTATTATTAGTTTATAAAAAAACAAACCACCTGGAAGGAAATATCGACTATCAACTTAGCAACGAAATGCTAGGAAAAGGAACTGTGCCCAGGTAAAACCAGCAACATGTGACACTGCAAATCTACTTGCATCGGACTCGCTCGTGCATTAACTACAGCCACACGTAACCTCGTTATCGGATTGGCATTTGTCCTAAAGCGATTTGTGATTAACCATGTATAGGATTAACACTGCGTGATGCAATCGATGTTATTTTTTTATAAAATTAGAATACAAAGGATTGAAATCTCAGCTAACCTCATTCGATGAAACATAAAGCGTTGTTAAACGTAAAAAATATGCGTGCATCATCATCATTAGCTCATTATCCGTCCCGGGTGTATAGGCCTCAGTCGTTCACGCGGGCCCAGTGCGGAACAGCCGACTTCACGCACAACCTTTGAATTTCTTCGTAGGCGTGCGCAGGGATCTTCACGATGAAGTCATCGTTCTTACGGTGAAGGCAAACCTTCACCGTAAGAACGACGGTTTTACTTTATGCTAATATCGTTTTTAATTATTCTTACTACACCGAGGTTACTAGCACATCATGCCTTGTCTGCAATAAAGATATTTGTATAAATCCGTGTATTAATTGAAATATCTCTCTTTTCAACCTATCGCAGTCCACTGCTGGACATAGATCTCCCCCATTTTGCTCCAGACATCCCGGTCCTCCGCTTTTCTCATCCAGCGACCTTTCGCACCTTTTGAGAGCGCCGGTGGCTCAATGGTGTAGACTGTCGCCTTCCTACCGGAAGGGCTGAGGTTCAAATCCCAACACGTACCAATGTGTTTTCGAATTTTCGATACGAATTTTCGAAATATATGTACGTTATCCGACGCTCTTACGGTCAAGGAAAACATCGTGAGGAAACCATCATGCACACCTGCGAAGAGATTCGAAGGTTGTGTGTGAAGTCGTCCAACCCGCACTGGGCCCGCCTGGACGACTAAGGCCTAATCACCCTATACGGGTAGGCTCGTGCCCCTCGGTGGGGACGTATAATGAGCTGATGATGATGACCTTTCGCAAGTCGTCGGTCCATCGGGCCGGAGGGCTCTTTTATTGCTGCACCCTGCGTGCACCTGTTCGCGGAAATTCCGTTATTGAGAACCAATTACAGCACAATCATTTATGATTATTCGCCGTGTCACTGCCCAAACCTCTGCGCGCTCTGCACAATCGAAAAACAAAAAAATAGTTACATTGACAACGCAAGCACGTCCCTCGAAGGGGACTTAGTTAACAGAATTAGGAGGACGCCGTGACACGCCACTCCTGATGGGTTCTCCCAACTCATCCCAACTCGGCCGCACATGTGTCGCGCGCGTCACGCGTAACAACATTATCGGGTTTAGAGTTTTGATTGTCTCAGCCCCGGCACGATGTGATTAGGCCATAATTGACAAATGGAATCTACTCCCAGTCGAGCTTGAAAGGCCATGTTAACTAAGGACCTAATGGAATTACAAACACAACACGAACTAGCGGGTTGATGCTTGCGATACTCATCTAGTGCTTCGGATAAACTACACTGATCCGTAACTTGTGATTACAGAGTTAGTCTAAGTCTCGATGTACAAACACAACTTTCATTGTGTTTGAGATATAAACAAAATATATTGTAACATATTCGTATGGCCAAATTGTTTTTCAATTGTTGTTTTTCAATTTGTGTTGTTTTTCAATTGACATAATCTAAGCATTTATTGTATTCTAATTTTTATTTATTATTATTCTTAGTTTAATTTATTTTTAATATTTGTTGTGACGACCGTTTTGTTTGACTTGTCGGCGTGTTGGACCTTTCTGTAAGCTGGCATGTTTGTTTGAATAAATAAATAAAATAAAATAAATTAGCAAGCTTGTTAATGTTTGGTATGGAAAAGAGTTTACTGTTGGATAATAAACTTGTTGAGTAGTTTGTGCACATATGTATTGTCCTTTCAATGTTATTTGATATTGTTTGTTTCTAAAATAAAAAATAGATATGTACAGATATTTAATACATAGGTAGTATCCAGATCTAAAAAGATTCACACAGACGTTTACAGAGGCATCTAGCATAAACTTTAAAATTTCATCCGTTCGTCATTATGCGTACTGCAAATGAATGGAATGATCTGCCTGCGTCTGTGTTTCCGGCCACATACAACCCTGTGGCATTTAAAAAACGAGTGAATAGGCTTTTTCTAGGCAAGCTCGCTCCATCTTAGAGCACGTCTCTTCCCCTAGGAAACTTAGTCTGTGCTCAAGAGTAAGCCCATCAGAAAAAAAATACGATTAAAGACGATCTACAAATAACATATTATGTCCTTGAAATTGTAATCTCCATTGCAGCTCATAATAGTTACACAGAAAAGAGTGGGTGCAAAAAAGGTGTGCAAAACGCGCAAAATTGCAACTTCAGTGAAAAATTACACCCAGCTGTGCGCTTCGTTTTGTTTAGATGCAACTTTTACTCGAAACTTTAACTAAAAACGAAAATAATGTTTTCGCACCCCCATCCTCCCCAGACAGATGCGAAAATTTCCGTTTTTATTTGCGCAGGTAATTTAATTAGCAGCTGACTTATTGAAGTTGCAGTTTCGTAATTAACACTGCCAGACAAATAGCTTCTGAAAAATACGTATTTGTAAAACTCCGTAGACTATACCACGGTTTTCGAGAGAATAACTTTTTTTACTCTTAAGAGTATTCCATTCTTTATTAATTCATATTCAGCTTCGAAGATCCATTTAAATATACATGTCTGTTTTTTATTTTGCGTTATTCAGGACAAAATCCAGGGATATAAAAATCTTACTGGGTTTATAATCCATAAGCAACCAGTACCATTATGCACATATTTTCTAATAAAAACCTTTAAAAAAGTTACATTTAAATTAAAAAATACATATGATTACGTACTTTGTTGGACACATTAGACTGTCGCATGGCAACTACTATTTCTAGACTTTCTATTATGATTATCCCTAACTACCTACTAATCCACATTGGTCCACGAGGGTCAATTTGGAATACAGTTTAAGGATCACGGTCCAAACTCCCCATGTTTTTTCCCGCAAAGTGATTTAATTCCTTTTTATCATTAAATTCTAAAACCGTCTTAATCTAGCTTGGTACTCGTATTTAGGGCCTCGTAGGACAGGCTGTGCCTAGTGCGAAATCCGCTTTCTCTTACCCAATTATTTTTAACACTTGTGTATACTTAAGTACTTCATTTTAATGTATCTGGTATAAAAATCTTGAAACTTTAAGTAAAAAAAACTTTTTTATTTTTTAAGTATGGCACTGCGGGAGGGTATGTGCCTTGCAGTCAGGCGGTACAGACTGGTTGATTTTGATTGTACATTTTAAGTTCAGAAACTAACTGACTCGATATGAAGCTGATGAAAACACAATCCCTTTCAAAAATAATTCCCGCACATTTTTAATTATGTCGTGATGCCAATGCCAATGATTGGCTGATTGAGGCATGCACAAATTTAAATTAATAATACTGGTTTCTGTCTGTCATTAATACTAACGTACGTATGTATGAAAACACAATTACCGACCTTTGGCTCATTAAATAACACTGTAATATTAAAACTTAAATCAAAAAACAAATGGATTACCAATTGTAAAGCTCGGCGAAAATTAACAGCGAGTAAATATTTGGTTTCCACGTATTTTGCGAGAGTCCCAATTACTTCTGACCGTGTTTATGCATATTTATGTTGACTACATAATTTTGTTTTTGCCAGTTTACGGTTTGGTTCCCTATAAACATAACATACTATTGATTTGATTCTTCTTGCCTATTTAACATAGTCTCTACTTCTTCTTATGGAGTCGATATGGATTCGCAAGTTAAATATGATAATGCAACCAATATTGGGCCACTTTAATCGCCCTTTCATTTCCAGAGAGCCGGAAACCGCACGAAGATGGACAGTTCGGGCAAGACTCCATTGTCTGAGAAACACCACAGTCGCACAGACTGTCTTGATCTCCGGTATTATCTGTGAATTGAGCACTTCATTTTATTTTGATTGTATTTTGATGAACAAAGTAAGATGTATAAAATAAACAAAACAATGAAAGAAGACACCACGTACCAAAATGATTTATGAAGTGGTTGTTTTTAATGCCCTCTTTTCTCATGAATACAATCTTATTTTAATGCTTACATATTTATGTTTTCTTCCGATTTAAAAGCGCTTAATAGGCAAATAATAACTTATTCGTATAGGCCGTAGACGTCCATAGTGCGTATAGGCTAACATCACGCACATACTTTAAATGACTTTGTAGGCTTTGCAGGTTTCCTCACGGTGTTTTCCTTCACCGAGAGAGCGTTGGTTACACGTATTTCTTATAAATGATTTCGAAATTCGAAAAGACATTGGTACTTACGTGGCAGAATGGGTAAACAACAATCTACACCTGTCATAGATACCAATGAACAACCGAGGCTATATTTTGAAAAATCATATTACATTAGACGAAAATTGTCTATTAAAACTAGACATTTAGTCTTTTTAATGAAAATTGTCTATTAAAACTTTCATATTAGGTCCTCAAAAACTTTCGCTCAGCGAAGCCCATGTTGGAATTTAATCAAAAAAAAATCATTTTCTCCCCGCTGCATTATCTAAAAATTTTCCAATTATACGAAATTTAATCCTTTCACAAACGCCGAGTGAAGAATGCGCGCGATTTATCGGAAACTTTGAAAAAGTTCTCACAGGTTCCGATGGGGGATGGATTGGAATATTTTCCCTTTTGGGACCGAGTTATTGAAATAATTTCGGGGCGGTACGAAATATTAAACGCCGGGGCGCATTGGTGGAGTTTTTGAACTGTTGTCTGCGGCCGTGAAGATTGTTCGCGAATTGTTTGAGGCACATCGCATGATCGTTATTGGAATACTGGCGATGCCGTGTTGCCTTTGCCAAGTCACTTTTTGACAGCGCTCTATTTAAAATAAAATAATAATAAATTGACTACACAGAACGAGAAATGCCAAAAAATATATTATCCATTTCAATAAATTGTATAAGTTAAAGTTGGCTAATTTTGAAAATAGTTTTCAAATTATACCAAATTTCATTGCAATAAACAATTTTAATAAAGATGAGTAGTTACACAAGAAGAAGAGCGAAGATCTCATTTCTTGCAATCATATAATTACGTATTTATTTTGTTTTGGATTACTTACTCCTACGTGCATGTTTCCCGAAAACACTCGCAGTAATTTCGCAATTTCGCTTTTTTTCGCTTTATGTTATCTTTGATTAACGATAAACTTTGTATTTAAGGCTAGCATTCAAAAAGCAATTGAACCATCAAATATTTAAAGCCATTCATAATTTTGGATTGATAAATTTTAGATTAACAAAAGGCAAGCTTAAACTTTTATATCATTAATATATTTCAAGTGCGCATTATTTACGCCAAAACCTGCAGGTGGCGCCAATGCGCGTTCAATATTGAATTGCAAAATTTCGGTTTTGCATATGCATGCAAAAAGCGGGCGCTAGCAAACAAGTAGGTAAACGATCGGCCGCAAATGTGTGCCTTTATTATTATAAATTGTTGTTTTAATTTTTATCTTTGTCAGCTTCAATTGTTTTTTTTTCTGATGGACTTTTCCTGTTGGTCGCTCACAGCCTTCTCATCATCACAGAAAGGCGAGCGCAGATGGTTTTGAACCTTTCAATAGTTTCTGACCTATTTTTGGTACATTTTAAGGAATTGATCATGCATTTTCAACTCGTGATTACTTCAATAAGCATTTTATTTTTGCGTAGATCTAGAAAGCTTTTTCCGGATTGACTGTTAACAATCGAATAGCCATCACAGCTTCACTGGACAACACGACTTCAAATCTTTTTATCTGGATGCATCAAGAGCAATGTAAAAAACTGTAAAATAGGTATTCCGGTACAACTTTGATGAAAATGGTTTATAGCGGTAATTGTAAATTGGCAACATAACACTTGTAAGGTGACACTTAAAGCTAAGTGTCACCTTACTTATAGGTTGCCACGGCATGTAATGTGGATAGTCCACTAGGGCTAATAATAAAAAAAATTTAAAATATATAAATATAACAAGAAAATGGATTGAATTACACTGAATGCATAGATTACTGTATAAAGTTCAAGGCATCAAGCAATGCAGTCAAAAGACTGCAATACTTGACGCCTGAATATTCGAGGCTTATTTGAAAATATGTCGATGAGTATGTGATGAGATGAGATGAGTATGTGACATACTTTACTCAGCTTATTGTATTGACGGTGTAGTCTATGCATAGTTGCGTGATGACTTACATTGATCCTACTACCCTTTACAAAGACATACTCATAAAAAAATTTATCAATACATACCAAACAGATATTTTTATGCACACAAATGTATGAACAACCCGGGTATTGAACCCGAAATACTTCAGTAGACGACTCAAGCATTCCCCAAATGGGTTGTCAAATATAGTAGGAATAGTAACAAAACAATCCACAAGTTGGAGTGTTCAGTGGCACAGTCTAGTACAGTCAACGCCAACACCGAAGATTACATGCAAGGTATTGCACTGAGATTGTGTCGACACCATTTAAGTCGGATTACGTGCAAACTTGCCGGACACCGAATGCACATAGTTCAACTGCAATGGAGTGAAGATTTCAGCTGTACGTATGTCTTTATTGCGAGAAAAGAGTAATATGTAATTTAGTTTTAAGATATAATAAAAATAATAAGTTTATTTTGTTATAATCCTTTTAGGAATAAAGCCCTGGTTACCAATATAGTAAAAACGGTGTTTCAGGAGCCAGTTTTTGCCCTTTACATGTTTCTCCAATCAAAAAGATTGATAATACCTTTACAATAATAGCTTACCTATAAATTGCACTAGCCCGCTTATCTATAAATATTTTTCTTCTACCCAAAGGTTGCCTGGCAGAAATTGAATGAAATGAAATGAAATGAAATAAATCTTAATTGAATAAAGATTTATTTCATTTCATTTCATTTTGTATTTTTTTTTTCTTATGTGTAATAAAGAATTTTTATCTTATCTTATCTTAATAGCGTTCTATCCGTACTATGGTTGATATAAGTATAATTATGTACTGTTCGAATAAAAAAAATGTAATACGCCTGATCATGACAGATGTAGTGCTAAAGTAAATTAATAACAGTAGGTATTTCCCGTCAACGACAGATGTTAGGTCTCTTATACCCGGTAATTTAACTAGCTGCAGGACCCTTATTCCGAAACACAGAAATGCAAAACCCTACCAGTCTACGGAATGCTACTGGAACTGCGGTGGTACCTACCTAGACGACTCAGTACTGACTCTACCACCTAGTAGTAGTAGTTTTAGACATTATAAAATACATCACCAATGAGCATTGTCTATTTTCATTTCAAGTTCTACTAAGAGTACTACAGAGGATGTAAGTTATCAAATAAATGCGACACGTACTTGACGAGTTTTATCAATGTCAAAGTCAAAGTCAAAACATTTATTTCAAATTAGGCTTACAAAAACACTTATGAACGTCAAAAATATACAAAAATATAATAAAAAACGGTTAAAATACTAAACTAAAAATGAGTTTTGATGCTTTGAAAAAAAAAGCGCTTCAGTGGTTTGGCCTGTTGAAAAGTCAATATAACTTACTCAAAATAAAAGTACACTTTTATACCTACAGTAATATTTGTTGTTAGTGTAAATCATAATACCTACATGTCAAATGGGTTATTAACTGTAGATTTATAAATTTGTTTTGCTTACTATTAATAGCAGCTTTGTATTGCCTAAATATTAAGATAAAACAATAAATCTGAGTTAAAAAAACCTGATTAATAAGATATTTACAAAACATATAAAATCGTAACAATGAAATTTCATTATAAATAATGATTAATACCAAATATAGATCAAAGGTAACTTTAAATCCCTAAATTCGTTTCTCATTTGTTTCATTTCCGCCGAAACCAAATTTCAAGTCTATTTGGAAATTAATTGCGCTTGCAAGTGCATTGAAGGACTGCCCTTCATCCCATAGCACAAACATAAAGCATAACAGCTTCGACCGGTAAAAGGTGCTTACAACCCAATAAAGGTAATTGAAAACTCTCGAATGTACTTAGCTTCAATTCCACTAATTCACTTGACATACGACACTCTACAATCCAACTGTAAATTTGGTATTCCGGTAGAACTTTAATGTTCATCATCAACTCATTAAACGTCCCCACCGAGGGGCACGAGTCTACCCGTAAGGGTGTTTAGTCGTCCACGCGGGCCCAGTGCGAGTTGGCCGACTTTACGCACAACTTTGAATTTATTTGCAGACATGCGCAGGTTTTCTCACGATGTTTTCCTTCACCGTAGGAGCGTCGGAATAACGTACATATAATTTCCAAAATTCGAAAAGACATTGGTACGTGGCGGGATTTGAACCTCAGACCTCCTGGTAGGAGGGCTACAGTCCACACCATTGAGCCACCTACGCTCATTTTTATGTTAATGTCAAAAATGGTAATTATATGGTAGAATTTAATTGCATTTTTTATGTTATACGGGAGTCCTGTTCACTAAAGGTCAGGACGCTCTTCTGATGGTAAGTGATACGCCTGACCATGACAAAGCGGCATTGAAGGAGAGCAACAACTGAGACAGTTATTATTCACGGTCAATGCCGCACTGTGCCCGACACCAGAGACAACAGATGTTAGGTCTCTTATACCCGGTAATTTTGTCTTATGGTTTTTTTTTAGTTTATTTATTAGAGCACAAACAAGTTTGCAATACAGTTGCGATATCACTTACAAAATAAAATGATTTAAATTATTACAAACTCAGCATCGTTGGACACATAGTTGGATTCCAAGTCTTGAGTGTACACAAGAGTAAATGTAAAATAATAACAATAGAAATGATAAAATAACAATATAAATGCATTGTATGGGGGAGGGTGCGTGTGCGCATTCATGGGTGTGTTAGTAGGTATAAATATAAAGTAAATATATGTACATATAGACATATAATAAATTTTCATAAATATTCATATATATAAATATATAAAATAAAAATGTGTGTATAAATGAAAATATAATTCATAATAAATACTCAAAAGTAGTTTATTTTCGTTTTATTTCATAACTATAGATTTAAGAATACTGATAACCTGTCTCTTGTAGGACCCAGCGCTACATGCAAACATATCTAAGCTATTAAATGTCTTATTGTACTTATCGAGAATACGATATAAAGTTGAACGCAGTCCAGCGTTGGTTCTTGTCCTAGGAGTGATAAACAATGGATTTTGACGCGTTGCACGCATTCGAACTCGCAACGGCATGGAACTAATATTATTAATAATGTCTGTACAGTCGTATTTGTTGTTACACAGTTCATAAAGAAGCATAGCCTCTAATTGAAGTCGACGTGATTTTAAGTCCAGGAGTTTATATTTTTTTAGTAATTGTAAATATGGAAGGCGTTTTTGGAGACATCTGTATGACATGCGACGCAAATATTTTTTTTGAACCATCTCAAGACATTTGTGATATTTATCATAGTAGGGATCCCATATCGGTACCGCGTACTCAAGTTGCGGTCTTACTAATGAAGTGAACAGATAAATAAAAGCAGTATGATTTTTAAATGCAGAAGATGATCGCATGACAAGGTTAAACATTCTATAAGCTTTACTGATTATATTTTCAATATGTAAGTCAACATGAAGCTTACTGTCGAGTGTTACACCCAGGTCTTATAGGTTTTATCAATTACAATAAATAAATACCCTTTGTCATTCACACATCGCCATATAGCCCCAAGTTAAGCGTAAAGCCTGTATTATGGGTACTAAACAACGGATAAACATACTTATATACATTTTTTTTGTTAATACATACATATTATACATACAGCCAGACCATTACAAACAGACATGTTCATGCACACAAATGTTTGTACTGCCCGGGGATCGAACACGGAACCCTAGGTGTTGCCCTGACGGCGTCTCAACCGCAACACAAAATGGGTCGTCAAATAAACCATAAAACAAAATATACCATAAAACAGAATCAATTACTGTACAATTTATCTATTGAGACACTTTTGAGCGCAATTCAAAATTATCGGAATTGGGGCTGTGATTGCTCTCACTATGAGGCAAATAGTTATGTATCAACCATTGAACCCTAAAAATGGGTTCGTGAGCCATCGCATAACAATGTGTATTACACGCTAACAATAATCTAAGATGATATCATTAATGTGACAGTGTATTTGTGTTTGTTTGTTTGTCCGTATTTCACGGCAAAACAGAATGACAAATTATTTTTTTGAGTGGAGATATTTGAAATGATGGAGAGTGACGTAGGCTACTTACTGTCTCTTTCTAACCTCCCACTACCCCTAAATAGGGCGTGGATTTTGAACTTAGCGCAATTTTCAAGGCAAATTATTAAAAATTGGAATGCGTAGTATTTGTGACTATCGCAAAAATAGTACATAAGTTTGTAAATCTGCCCTTAACCCGTTCAAAAAAGGGATTGTAATTGTATAGGTATAGGATTTTTTGCAGTTTTCAAAGAAAGAAGCTTCATCATCATAGTCGTAATTACAACCTAAAATGTCCACTACTGAACGATAGCCTCCCCTAATGAAGTCCTTGCAACTGATCCAAGTTGACATCAATCCGGCATCTTAGCCAAGTCATCAGTCCATCTGGTTGGCGGTCGACATACGCTCCTTTTCCCATTACGTGGACAGCACTCGCGAACTTTTCCTACAAATCGTTTATAAATACATGTCATAAAATATCATCTACATTAATGTGCTCAATAAAATAATATTCTATTCCTATTTCTCTTCTGTGTCCTCAGTCAGAAAAATGGAACCATGTTGCCTCAAATTGAACGCGAGCAAATCCACTGACTAAAGCTAGTAAACATATAACCAGCCGTCCCCGTACCAGGACTTCATAAAACTTGTAGGTATCGCTTCGAGAATAGAGGCGTTAAATATACAAAAGAAACGACATAGAGTGATACAAGTATACTCGGGGCCCGGTTTTATAGTCGCCCTCGTAAAAGTGTTACAGCTCAGGTACCGGCTTTAAGGGTCCCGAATGCCAATAAAACCGTAAATACATAAGGTTTTATTAGATCATAGCGCCATATTTCGCTACGCTGTGTTAAATAAAAACCTTGGCGGTTTACTGAGAGACCGTTATGGAATTGAATCGTTCGTGTGGAATTGTAAACTAAAGCGGCTATTGTCTCAGCACACAAACAATTATTTAAAAAAAGGTATTGTGCATTTCTGTTTGTTTTTTGGCGAAATAGTGTGCTGTCGAACATGTGATTTGTCGAAGTAGTGTGCTGTCGAACATGTGATTTGTGTGCTGTTGTGCTATCGAAATAGTGTTTGTCGACATTCAGAATTAAGTCCGCAGGTTGAAATCCCGTTACGTTTATCCGATTCACTTAGAGAGAAAAAAAACATCTTACGCCTGTGAAGAGATTCAAAGGTTGTGCGTGAAATAGGCCAATTCGCACTAGGCCCGCGTGTACTACTAAGGCCTATACACCCCATACGGGTAGGCTCGTGCTCTGGGTGGAGACGTATGTGAGCTGATTATGATGTTTTCTTCGCTTTAATGTGTATATTAAGAAAAAAATATATATGGGTATCCGCACTGTTAAGATCTTTTATTCTATAGCTTCTACTACCTACAACAATAGCACTGTCACTTTACGATAAGGACAACTTTTCTCTTTACCGGATGATGCACTCTTACAATATTAATTTTAATGTCGATAACATAGACATATTTACTTTCAGCCTACCTCAGTTTAAAAAATCTATCATTGAAGTTCTGTCGTTGTGAAATAGACGTAGGTAGTCTGTTTAATTGGCATCTTTTTTTCCCTTATAAGTTTGTATTGTTACTTAATCATTTGGCGGCCTAAACATATACTTAAGACTTAATATGAGGAGCGCGCTGTGGGCCACATTATTGTTAAACTTTAATTTTTTTAACATTGTTTTATATATAATAGATGATGTGACTGTTTGCTGTTCCCAAATAAAAAAAAATTAAAAAACTTGTCTTCAATTGCATACATGCCTTGCAAACATATTCGGTACCAATGGGAAATAATTGGAAAAAACGCATGAATATAATTAAATCTTAAAGTCTCTAAGAAAGATGGAACTTGCAGTTCTAAACTTTGCAATTTATAATGGTTCCATTTTTTAGAGTTTACTTGGCATTGAACTGAAAGAAACATTAATAAAGGCCAATTTGCTTTAACACGTTATTGTTTTATGATTATACATGGGTTTCATGGGTTGTTTCCTTTACAATAGGCTTAATTCAATTCTTAATTTTTACCCACTTCCTAAAGCTAAATGCAAATCTAAAATTTCGACTTATTTAAAAACATTGGACTACCTTGCAACTGAAGAAATAATTAATGTTATTAAATAATTATAATTCAAATGAAAAGATTGGTCAAATATATTTTAACGTTATACCTTTCCATTTCTCACCTGATCTAACCTGGTATAAAAAGACATCACACTCACACAAACATTCATACAGGCATACGCCAAGCACGCACGCAAAACATTCTATCACTAACATTACACGATTAGTCACGCATACACACAATATACATAACACACATTCGAGAGCCCTTATATTATTTTATTAAGTTTGTTATGTAAGCATTTCTTTATTGTCTTCTGCGGTGGGCGGCCTGATGACCCGTAAAACCGGTTGTACAAACCTATGTCGGGCTGCAGTCTCTCACTTCTAGGATCAGTTTACTATGTAAGATTTTTAAGTTAATCTTTGTGAGAGAAAATAAACGTATTTATTATTATTAATACCCTGATAGTCTTTATTAAGTCTTATTGTTAGGCACTCAGGAGTGAAATGTTGCTCTTTATCTATGTGCTTTATAGCCTACTATTTGTTTGCTAAGATGGCTATAAAGTTCAGATACTTGAAAATTTAACAGAATGGTTGTTCATAACTTGAAAACTGAAATAAATACGTTTATTTTTGGTACTTGCTAGTCAGTGTCAAATGATTAATCAATATTTAAATAAAATCATCAACAGAAGCTCATTAAACGTCTTCACTGAGGGGCACGAGCCTAACCGTAGATGGTGTATAAGCCTTTAGTCGTCCACGCGGGCTCCATGCGGAGTGGCCGACTTCACGCACAACCTTTGAATCTCTTCGCAGGCGTGTGCAGGTTTCATCACGATGTTTCCCTTTACTATAAGAACGTCGGATAAACATACACATAATTTCGAAAATTCGAAAAGACATTGGTGCGAGATTTGAATATGCACCTCCAGATCAGAAGGCAACAGCCCACGTCAATGAGCCACCGACCCTCTATATCTCCACTAAAATCGAACAAAAAAAATACAATTCGCCAAATTCCACCCCATCTTTACCCTCACAGACCTCTGGAACAAAAATGTGAACAAACCAATTCTTGTTACTGGGAAATAATCGGTGATAAAATCGGCCTGCGGGCTTTGGCATTGACTGGATGCAATCGCCGGCAGCCATAAGCGCCACCATCTCACACTGGAATGTTTTCCGGTCGAGGAAACTAACCGATTCAATTCTCGATACAAAATGTATTCTTAGGTCAGAATGATGGGCCGTACTTACGGATGGAATTTACCAGATAGTTGGGAAATCCGTTATGGATCTGAGAACCCCTACTAAGTTATATAGAAGAATATCAAATTATCCTTACTTTTTGGGCCCTTCCGAATACTGTAGATTATATGAATATATAGCTATTGTAGTGATATATATCTTGCCATCCTGATTACATTCAACCTTATTTTTTGAGAGCGTTGGTGGCAATGGTGTGGACTGTCTCGTTCCTACCAGGAGGCTGAGGTTCAAATCCCGCCACGTACCAATGTGTTTTCGAATTTTCGAAAATATATGTACGTTATCCGACGCTCTTACGGTGA
>PQWD01006680.1:0-22535 GCA_019425675.1 Leucinodes orbonalis | reverse complement strand
AAGTGGAGAAATAACTAGAAAAGTGATTAAAACTAAATTATTTACTTTTATGAAAAACGACTTTACGCAAGTCTTCCATCCACGCTTGCCAAGACGTGGTCTACACTCCAAACTCGTCTACTCCAACGGCCATTGGTTCTGCGACATACGAGACCAGCCACTGCCACTTCAACTTGAACGGCTTTGCTTACTTTTTAATAATTTATACGTGGCACGATTTTTGTTACAATTTTAACCTACAAACGGTTTATATAACGGGTCAAGCCCTAAACTATAAAACGTCTTTGTGTGTTATAGCAACGATTTAGTTACTACGGAGATTTGGGCGAAGCGAGATTTCGGACAATCAGTAATCTTTATCCATAAAACTTAAACCATAAAAACTTAATGAGCACTGATAATATAGAATTCGGGTAGTCACGTCCAGGATCTTATATAAATTGCGTGTTTGAGGTACAAAGTCCAAATATTGTCTTTGTATTTTGTTTAAATTTAATTTAAATACATTTAAGGAAATGCAAGGTATATATTTTTTTTTTTTTGATGACATTTAATCATATTTTTCATGAATTAATGAATCAAAATGATTTTCCAAATCAGCCACTGAATACGAGTATAACAGGCTGAACCATAGATTAGATATATGTCGATTTCTTCGTAAGGGTTTTTAGGTAATTCCTATTTGTTGAATTTAAATTTGTAATTGAATTATTTTTTATGTATCATTCCATTCTTTTAATTTCTTTCGAGAATTTAACCTTTCGAGAAATTAACCAAATTTCGGCAGTGGGCTCAATGATATTCTGTATATATAAAGGTAGATACGCCATCCGTGCCTCAAAAACGAACCGCCAAAGAGAATACAGTTGTAGGCTCTTTGTCTAGGTAAATGTAAGCACAATCGAAATATGTGCATGTGTGCTTTCACTGCATTCGGAACACTTTTTTCGATTGTTTCGTGAGCATATCACGAATCATAACTTTTTACATTATTAACTGGGCTTTCTCCAACCATAATATGTAGCTAAGGGGTGGCGAAACAAACTGCCATCTTTGTTGGGCAAAACGCAACACTACTTTACTTGACTTAGATTTGTTTTATTTTTTAATATAACGTAAACCCATTTGGTCTCAGTCTCATTTTGTGTTATTAAATGACAAGGCTGACGGTAGTACACGTTTACCCAAAGAGTTACAGTTAAGCCTTGAAGTATGTACATCCTGTTGTATGTATTAAGAAACAGACGCAGATAGGGTTCCACCCCTTATCGGTGGAAACCAAAAAAAAAACTACCAAGAAGTCTACTTCGTCTAGTGGTTTAGTGCTAAAAAGTCAACCGTAGAACTTGCAGACTTAAGTCGATTGAAGATCTAAACTTCACTCCGTAAGGTAACTTAATGCAATAAATCGCCTCAAAAATCACCAAATCGCATTGAAACGATGTAGTAAATTTAAAGAGAAATATCCAACATGAAATCTCTTCACGTGTTCGATTCGCCAGCGTTCGGCAAACACAAAGTAATAAATGCGCGCTTCGTCACTCGCGGTGCGGACTCCCGATTCAATATCTCCGCTCGGCGAATCAAACGTGACGGGAATGGCGCATTCCTAACACGGGCCCGCTCGTTTGCTCGGCGAAAATCCACCCCGGAAATCTGGGAAATGAACGTCTTAAAGCTAAGGGAAATTGTCGCTGGCATTCTAACTGTTCGCGCTGTCTGTATCAGTGACTCTTGGATTGTGTGATTTTGCTAAAAGATTCTCGAGGTCAAGTTCAATGACAAGAATTTACTGTGCTTTTTCTTTATATTGAATGTTGAAACACAAGGAAAGGTTAAAGTCTAATTACGGAATTAATGTTTTTGGATTACCATAATAAGAGAAAATACGAATTAAAACTTAATTACATAACTAATATTGTTATATATGATACATAAAAATCTAGTTTTAATCCAAAATTAGAACAGTACCTAGTTATTAAGGCTGCGTTGAAAGCAATTCGATTTGAACGGTACTCCTAAGAACGTGTTTTAGTGAAGACGCTCCTTAGTCAATACGTTCTACCTATTATTTTATATGTAGATAAGATTCTCTGAGGTTCGCTCCATTAAACAAATTAAAATGGTTTCAACAGAAATATATTCACCAAAAATACAACTCTGGGAAAACAACTCATAAATTCAGTTTTTGTATGTATTTTTCTGTTTCGTAGCGTAACTTTATTCAAGTTCCGGACGTGAGAATTTCAACACTAACAATATTAAAAGGTCGACAATATAAAAGCGAAAATACGAAACACTAGGAAAAGAATATACAAAAATCAAATATAATCAAAGCTTCATATGGATATAGAAATCCTTTAAAATATCTGATCATAGTATTGAAAGGTTTCTAATCCTGGCTTAGTATCGATGCAGTCCATTACATTCCCGTTGCTGTCGGCGCGTTGGACCCATTCGCGTCACGTCGCTCGGCGGTCGCTTGAAACTAAGCTGTATTGAATTAGGAGCAGGCGACGCGTCAGATTGAGCGGTGGATTACGCGCGTCACTATTGAAATTGGTTTTAGTGTACTTACCGTATGGAATCGAATCAAGAATAAGGATTTCGGTACGTTCCGAACAGGATTTCTATTATTTCTTTGAAACCCTTTAGATATTTTCTGAGAGAAGACTATTTTAATGAAAACCTTATAACGTTATCGAACAATAAAGAGGACACGTTTTTATCTATTCACAAAGGAACATTGAAGTTGCAATTGCAAAACACTAATTGTGGGTTGGCTCCCATAGGAGCCCATAGGTTGAAAAGAGGCAGGAGAGAGAATATTTTAAATAAGCAAAAGTGAATACTAATTATACCAGTATGTTTGTAATGTTTACCAATACTTTAAAAATTTGCAGTACCCAAATATATGAAATAATAACACAAATGTTATTAATCTTCCTAAGACAAATAACCCTTTTTTGTAAACTTTGAATTGCTACTTGCCTGTTTATATAAAATTTTTCAAATCAGTGTTCATTACGGTGTTAAAAAATTTAAGAGATCTGATATGGGGCGTATTAATGACGTATCCTGTTAAGGGAAAGGGAGGGGTCGAGGAAGTGTCACATTGTGTGACAAGAGAGTGGGTCTCAAATTTTGTGACGTCACATTAAAATTCTATTACAATCTAAGCATAATGCAAAAATGTGACGTCACACTAGGAAAAGGGTCACCACAAATGTGACCAGCTGTGTAATGCACGAGCGGAGGGCACAAAACCATGACATTTGTGTGACGTAATTTGTAGATGACCCCTAATGAGTTGCCACATGCAATAAAAAAAATTCAATGTTAAATTCAGTATCCTTTACGGGAATACACAATATTTTGAACAAATATGAAGCGAAGCAGACACCACTACACTCCAATCACACTGCCTCAAATTAATCGATACATCTAAATGACCTTAGTAGCTTTTTATATAAGTACATAAAATAATTTTCTCGTGAACAACGGCATAGGTATTTGTTTTCTGAGATTAGAACAAATAAAAAAGTCTTATCCGAAATTTGACAATTCTATAATCGCTGCAGTTTTGAATCTCAGATTTTAGTTTTCAGGTGAACTGTTAGTCAATCTAATTCCCATTTCTCTTATATTTTTATAGTACCTATTCATTGCCTATATGCCGCGACATCATTCTGAGTCAATCTGGGGGTAGTGCGCCCGCCAAGACGAGCCAAGCGAAGCGCAAATGCATTATCTACCATTTCTAGAAGTGTTCCTTTTTTTAACTCTCATAGAGTTGGTTTCCGATGTACCAGATAGTTCTCATTCTTAGGATACGATTTATATATATACTTATTAATCATACAAAATCTTAATTGAATAGCTCTAATCACAGATTTTAATACATTGTATATTCCGATGTCTGTGGGTCTAATACTTTGACTTTTATTGATATCTAAAAAACGCTGATTTCGTCACTGACACACTGATCATCATCAAAATGTTTGGCTACTTCCTGAAGTGCTAGAAAGCTGTAAATATATATGTTATCTATGTTTAGTATACAACCAATAAAAAAATCATAAACATAGGATTTTTACCCCCATCCCTTAAAATGGGGGGGGTATTTATATGAGTCTTTCACCAATTTTATCACCAACCAAAAAACCTTTTAATAAGTATGTACTTAAGAAAAAAAATTAACTCTAAAACTGAAATACCACCAAAATTATTTAATGTTTTTCTTTTTACATAGCAGATAGTATGTACTGTACGGCTTCGCCTTTTCGCTAGTCGTGGAGGTGATGCAAATATTGAGTTTCTGATCTGCAGTAAATAATTTTACATGAAATGATTTTAGTGGGATGCCTTGTCTTAATTATATAAGTATTTTTGTTGACTTTTGTCCTTACTATCGCATAGTGAAAAACATCAACTGACTTAAGTCTACGAACAGTTTCAGTGTTTTTTTATTATTATTATTTGTAGTCTCTGTTAGGAGTTCATGGTTCATAGACCGGGGAAGCTTGCGTGGGAACATGGGTCCAACTCGTAGAGGCTTTGTGAGACAAAATAATGAGTTGTGATATGATAATTATTATTTAACCTAAGAGAAACAATAAATTCACAAGATGCACAATCTCACTCGAAAAGTGTCCGCGGCATCAGTTGGGCAGAATTTTCATTCATAATCACGTCGCTCACTACATGTTACAATGACAGTAGTAAACTCGTGCTTTTGATATTGTACTCTTTCTATGAGGCGTTAAGGTCAAAATTTCAATGAATAATTTAATGTGTCACGGGGCTTGCGCATTTTTTTGAGCCATTTCTTCGTGATTATGAATCGAATTAGGTTATGTTTAATCTAAGGATTTAACAAATACCCTATAAAGCTAAGAAGTTCCAACTCAATGTTCGCATTTATTTGTCATGCGAATAAAAATATGATGTAATGGCTGAAATCAAACTGCCCGAATTACACGCATGCAATTCGCCATTTTGTTTTTTTGACACGCCAACCCAGCCAATGTATGCCGGCCAGTGACACGTCGACAGCTCGAATAATCATCGATTTAAACAAAGTTTAATCGAGATGCAAATGCACTGGCCACTCGACCGTCGCCATTCATTCGAGATTTAATTTCTGCCCATCGGCATGATTCGAGTTTCGGTGCAGTCCTATCATTGTGGGGGATTTGCATGAATAATTCGGGCCAGAGCCACTGTTTTACTGAGCGATTTCATTTTCGGCGGCGATTTCCACAAATTGTCTACCCCAAGTGGTCTAGTGGGTTGGGGACAGTGTGCTCGAAAAACGTCACCGCACGAGTGGAAACGGTGAGATTTTAGCAAACTAAACCGGGGTACGAATATTTGGCAAGTGAGTTTGGCTTGTGATTAAGCGATTGGGCAATGAAGCCGAGCTTTCATTATAAATTAAAGCTAACTCGACATTAACTAACGCCATCACAGTAATTACTTAGATGGATTCGTTCAAAGTAGGCATTCCATTGAAATGATCATTCCTATCCTTGATATTATCGCTCCCTGTATTACCCATATCCTCAACTTTTCCCTTTTCATCGGCACTTTTCCAAGCATGTGGAAAGAAGCTAAAAAACTAATCCCTCTTCTCTCTCGGATTATCGCCCTATATCTATCCTGCCTTTCCTATCAAAAGTCTTGGAGCGCGTTGTTCATCAGCAGTTTGTGCCTTCTTGACTCAAAATAAACTCCATAATCCTTTCCAATCCGGCTTTCGTCGTGGTCACAGTACGGCTACTGCTCTGGTCAAAGTCACTGATGATATCCGTGTGGGAATCGATCGCAAGCATTCACCATACTTGCTCTCCTTGACTTTTCCAACGCATTTAGCACTGTTGACTTTGACATTCTCCTAGGTTTACTGCGTGCCCTAAATATTTCCTCCATGGTCATTGACTGGCTTTCAAGTTATCTGCACGGACGGCGACAGCGCATTTGCTATGAAGGTTTGTCTTCGGACTGGTGTAGTGTTGTTGCTGGGGTACCACAGGGAGGTGTTTTATCTCCTCTCTTATTTGCCACTTTCATTAGCGCTATAACATCTGAACTGTCTTCATCTTATCACCTGTATGCGGATGACCTGCAAATTTACTCTCAGGGTCCTCCAAGTGATCTCTTTAGTGTAGTACAAGCAATCAATAAGGATCTTAGTCATATTGTTAACTGGAGTAGATCATTTGGACTTCAGGTAAATCATTTTGGGTGGGTCACGGTTGATCGCTAGGTTGGATAGGCAGTCATTGCCTAACCTCATTTTAGACGGTGTAAGCATTCCCTACAGCAATACTGTTCGTATTCTTGGTATAACAGTTGACAGCTCTTTGACTTGGAATGCTCAGGTTGCTGGCGTCAGTAAAAGCTGCTACTGCATCATTGAATAGGTTGCGTAACCTGTTACCGATACCCACTAAGATTGCATTAGTTCAGTCGTTTCTCCTTCCCATCTTAGATTATGCTGATTGTAGTTATTTGGATCTTAGTGAGGTTCTTCTTAACAAATTAGAGAGACTACAGAATTTTTGTATTCGGATAATTTATGGCCTTCGTAAGTACGATCATGTTCCCTTATTTCGTGTAAAGCTTTAGTGGCTTCCTATAGTTCCTATACGCCAACGCCGTGATCTGCATATTCTTACGCTTCTATATACCATCCTTTTTAGTGGCGTGGCACCAGATTACCTTAAACAGCGCTTAGTTTCATACAATCTTCTCACTTTAGTGATCTGCGTTCATTATAATAAGTTGTAATAAGTTGGCATCTATGAAGCTCGGTGTGCTCAACAGAGCGCGGCGGTATTTTATGTCGAGTCATTGCCTGCAACTTTATAAGGCGCAAGTTCGGCCTCACATGGAATACTGCTCCCATCTTTGGGCGGGAGCGCCGCAATACCAACTTCTTCCTCTTGACCGCATCCAAAAGAGAGCGGCTCGAATCGTCGACGACTCAGATCTTACTGACCAGCTGGACCCTTTTGAGTTTGCGCAGAGATGTGGCATCTCTTAGCATTCTCTACCGCTTGTATCACGGGGAGAGCTCAGATGAGCTGTTCGGGCTTATTCCTGCAGCTGAGTTCCACTACCGTACATCTCGGAGGAACTCCAAATTTCATCCTCACCACCTGGATGATTGGAGGTCCACAGTTCGATTCTGCCGTCATTTTCTGCGGCATACAACAAAACTGTGGAATGCACTTCCTCTGGAAACATTTCCGGAGCGATACGACCTGGCGTCCTTCAAAAAAAGAGCGTTCACACTTTTAAAGGGCCGGCAACGCATTTCTGGGACCTGCTGTCTTGCAAATGTTTATGGGCGGCGTTGTCACTTACCATCAGGTAAACCGTATGCTCGTTTGCCTCCTGTTCGATAAAAAAAAAACATTAAAACTTAACCTTGTTTTCCCTCATCCCATTCCATCCCATTCATTCACCCAGTCTTTTACTGTACAATCCATTCGACTTTGGAACTCTCTGCCAATGTCCATCCGTCAGTCTCCTTCTGTATCTGTTTTCAAAAGTCGCTTAAAAGATTACTTGCTTAAACTTTAAATTCTATTCTTCTTATGTATCTCTCCATTTGCTTTTTAAGAATCCTATTCTTATTATTTACTTATTTAAAACTTAATTTATTTGGTTTTTTTATAAATAATTTAATTATGTGTAATTAAATTATTTGTAGCTAATATTTTAATGTCAGTGTTTTTATTTAATGATAAGTGTAGTAAGTATGTATGGAGCTATTTTAATATATATTCTATTGTATTATGTATATATTATAAGTAATTATATTATATATTTATTATAAGTTTATATGTATTTATTTATACGTAGAATTTAGATATCGTAACTTTGCACAATCTTGCCCTTTCTTGTATTTTTTTTTCTGTGCCTGTGAGGTTGTCTGGAAGAAATCGCTTGTAGCGATAAGACCGACTAAATTGCAGTATGTTTTGTTTATTACTGAAAAAATCTGTAAACGTGTGTGTGCAATAACGAATTTTATCTATCTATCCATCATTAGAAAAGTATAAAATAAAGGTTCCAGTTTTTGATAAAACCACTCCTTTTATTTCAAATCATAACGAATGTGCAGTATATAAAACCCTAATAACATAGGATGTCTTCAGTCAAAAAGCTATAGAAAAGCGATGGTTTTATACAACAAGAGGACGAAACCGCGCACATACGTCGCAAAAGGCTTTTGCCCCAGTTCCGGAAGCTGTATACTTTTTACCGTACACGAGTAAACTGCACACATTATGTTAATTACTCACAGTTCTGACTTAAATTAAAGCAAGCACATTTCATGTCTGCCGAATCTAAAAAAAAAAAACAGATTTTGGAGTAGAGTTTAATTCTGTAAGTCCATTTTTGTGTCACAGATTATAGTGTTTAGATTGATGTTTTGTTTTTGCGTTAAAGTCAATCTTATCTATTTGGATTAGCCAAACTGTGTAGTAATGCTCTTTCAATAAATCTTAAAGGCTTTCGGCTTACTTAGCGTGAAGATTATGCCAAGAAAACTCTTTACTACATCCAATATACACGGGGGCTTTACACGTAGTAGTCAAACAGTGGACTGCCACGGGCTGTTTGAGTAAAATTATTAAGGTTGCTTGAGCGGAAAGGTTCTCGAGTGGCGTTCACGTAACGGGAAACGAGGCGTAGGCCGACCCCCAACCAGATGGACGGATGACCTGGCGCGTAGCAGATAGGTAAACTACTAGGGATCGACCCGCATGTCAATCATTAGGGGCGAAATTCGTTCAGCAGTGGACTTATTAGGCTGTAATGGTAATAAATAAATAAATATCCATTGACATTTCTACAGCGCCATATTTAGCCCCAAGTTTAGTGTCAAGCCTATATTATGGGTACAAAACCACTGATAAACATACATATATATATTTTTGTTGTAAATATATACATATTATACATAGAAAACACCCAGACCATTACAAACAGACATGTTCATGCACACAAATGTTTGTACTGCCCGGGGATCGAACCCGGAACCCTTGGTGTTGCAGTCGACATCTCAACCAAATGATTAATTTAGAAGATGAACTAGTATATTACTAAGAATGCATATAATTTAAAACATCTATTAATCGTGGCTTATCCGGTAACTTCCACACAACTGTCTCGTTTAGACAGCTTGGACAAAGAACAAGGGCAAACAATAAAGCCGCTGAAATATAGACCGTGCTCGGTTGTAATTAAGCTCACCATTACACGAGACACTGCACCTGTGTCCGCCTTTCTAAATTAAATTGTTTGGATAAAAAAATGTGACCACAAGGAAAGGATCATTATCCGTGTCTTGGGCTTGGTAATTTGTTAAACTTGGAGTAAGCTGGGTCTTAAAGAATATATAATATATTTTTATATCTTAGTTTGCAATTATAAAACGATGATTTGTCATATCAAGCTTAAACACAAAAAAATAGACGGCACAAATTTAATAACCCATCATAACTTACTACTACAGTGGGCTGGTCACGCATGTCGTAGAACCGATGGCCGTTAGAGCAGGCGAGTTTTGGAGTGGAAACCCCGTCTTGGCGCACCGTGATGCCCAGCGATATATAATATAAATTAAATTGTAGTGTTGGTTTTTAACACAGATTTCCCAATACAGGAGATGGGGCAAGCCGCGTTTTTAAGTGCGACAAATGTAAGCTCAACGAGCATACACTGGCTGCCAGTTTACGCTCTGTGAGACGAGTCAAGACGCACGAATATTAGAAGAAATTACCGTTTTTTCCCAAAATGCCATCCTGTGCAATTGTAACATGCCATCATCGCAATGAATCAGTAAATTTACCAAGAAATATAATAACTTTTCACAGATAAGAACCGAAAAGAAATTGCGACACTGGGACTGCCTATAAACTTGGCGGCCTGTCCAGTCTAATTGTATATTCGGATGTCTGTGGTTTTAATATTGAAATAACCAATTCTTTCATGCACATTAATATTTACGCTACATACGCCAAAATAATTTACATAAGTTGCTTCCAAAGTAACTTATCAACACGATAAGGGGAAAATAATAAATATTTCGCTTAGACGACGTTTATCTCAAAAACTGAAAGGGCTTAGCGAAGTGTATTGATGGCTGAGTCGTTAGTCACAGGGCTATCCAGACGCACTCTATAGTAGACACGTTCTTTGTAATTGATAAATGAACTCATTCAAGGAGGATTGAGAGCTATTTAATTGGCGTACTTTCTCATGGGCACTATTACTTTTCTTGTAACTGAATAAAAATAGATTATTGTAGATTTGTTTGGCGAACTTATAACTGTAAATGCGGCGGTAAATTATGATTGAATATGTAATAATTAGGCAGTTATTTATATCATCATCATCAGCCTATCCTTCGACTGCAAAAAAACTGGCCTACAGATTATAGCCATACTTATTTATGTTGATTTCGTACAGATTTTTGTATAATATGTATGTATTAAAAAATATATACATATGCATATTCATTTGTTAGTACCCTAACTACAAACTCCTCGCTTAATATGGGGAGCTAAAGCTGTGTGTATGGCGCTGAGATTTCATACAGCAAAAGCATAAAATATGTGCCTCAAAGTCTAGGATAAATTTTAATGAGCAGAAACGATACCCTGATTTATTGAATAAAAAAAATCTTATTTCGCTTAGTCTTATTTTTCTTTATTCGATTTTAATGGCCCCTGTGGAAAGCATGGGTCAATAAAACTCTCGGGAAGATTAATATATTTTTTTTAATATGTGTAAATACAGAAATACAAGTAACTCTACCTAATTGCGCCCATTCCCTTGAGACTTTTGGGTCATATACGAGTATAATGCATGACGGATTATGTCAGAGACCGTGTGGTTAATTCATCAGGGTTTGTTTTATACTATAAAAAGCTTATACTCTCTTATTATCTACGCTAATATTGTATAGAGGATAGAATTGTATTTTTGTGTGTGTTTGTAATGAATAAACAGAAGTTACGAATTAAAAAAAACATTACAAAGCCACATTCATCCTGAATAACATAGACCATATTTTATTTAGAACAAAAAAATAACATAAAACAAAAGGTAAAAAAACTATTATCCATATAAAGCAGTAAAAAAGGAATAGAGCTTTTCAGGTAAATACTATTTTTAAATATGCAATCTAACGATTTAGTTAATCTTTAATTGATTCCATTAGAAAACAGACAAAAAAAACATATATTAGCTTTGTTGGTAACATTCAAAACTACACCGTGTCACCTAAGAGCTTTAATTGGTTTTAAAAACACAACACTAAGTCCAAGTTTAAAAACTGCTTTCTGGTTTCAAATACAACGCAGCGTTATCAAATCAGTTTTTCTTCTAACGTTTTCCTTACCAAGCCAATAACAGAATACACTGTTATTTCTGCATGATCACAATATTATGCCGAAAATAAAGAATCATAATCAGGGATCAAATACATTTCGAATGGTACCAAATGGTAATAATTACAAAGGAGTTAATCCGCTTGGCAGTCTGCCGGCACGCTTCGCGGCGTTAGTGCGACAAATTAAATATATAAGGCTATAGCCGTGTGCCATAGACAAATACATTGGCAATTACGTATTATACCGTGGGATAAGCCGCGGGATGAACCGATGAATGTTAATTCACTAAAATTTGAAATCATATTCCATTGGCATTCCATAAGCGGGCTGCACATTGCTAGAAACTGATTAAGCGATAAGAAAAGTAATGAGATAAGGTTAGGAAATTAATTTGAAATCTTTTTTAAAACTTAGGCATATAATAATTTAAGTGTGTTTCTTATTTTTTATTTTGAATAGGCAAACAAATGATTTCACGTTACTCGGAACTACGAGTGCGTTGCCAACCTCAAAAAAAGTACATGAAAGAAAAATTGCGAATGAAGAAGGGGTTAAGCCTCCTGTTAACTTACGCAATGCATCGCATGTTTCTGTTTCAGGTGGAATTCTATAAAGCCAATGTATTCCTTACATTACAAGAATACTAAGTTAAGGTACATAAAAACGTGTTAATAAAAGCCAATGAAAAACTTATTTCATCCATTTGTCCATAAAATGGATGTAAAAAGTTGCAGTATTTCAAGTTTAACAAAGAAATATTTATTTTATTGTCTCAAAGTTCCAATATTACTTAGTTTCAAACTTCGTCATAATGGTTTACCGAAAAAGTTTTTATTTAATATTAATCTTTACCCAATTTAGTCGCAGCAGTTAAGTATAAGATTTATTTTTGTAATTACCATTACGTCATTCAAATTGGAAAGCCCTCAATTTGTTTCGGATTAATTACTTTCAACTTTGCTAATTTATTTGTTGAACAGCAAATTAATTTTATCTTTAAAAACTATTCTAAACTTGTCGTGGTGTTCAGTAACAGAAAGGCTTACGCTGAAGCTAAAATAGTTTAGAACTATGCAATTGTTATTAAGTCGATTGATTGAAGCTTTTGACCGAGGTGTTTTCCCATCAGAAAGAATTTATTTTCAATAGTCGTTTTGTTCTTTTCTCTGTTTTAAAATTACTGCAATGATGAAGCAGTTATTGTTATTATTTTTTGTTTTTACATAAATTTGCTTCAAAATAAAAAAAAATATTGCACGACGTACAACGAAGGAATTAAGAAAATATCTTGAACATACAATAAATTGTGTTAAAAAAAATTAAAATTGAGTTGCCATTTCTTTAATAATGTACTATAACGGTAACTCGCAGAGCTCACAGCACCTCCGAGATCCTCAAAATCCTCAAGTTATGAAACAACAGTAATACTCATTACGTTTTATTGACGACTAAATCCACTGCCGAATCATTCATCCAGGGAAAAGACAATTGAAAGTTATAATAAAATTATCGTCTCCACTAAGTCTACAGAGTTACACGGCACATACCAAGCTCACAACGTTATAAGAATTCTTAACAAAATGTACGCCCACTGAGACTGCCTCCGAAAACTTTATATTAAAATATCAAATGAAATATCCCAGTGGGGTATTACTAACACGATAATACACTAACTTTTTTATGCGGAGCGGTACCGGGACCTTTGATTCGTGGCCAGAAGATTGCTTGTGTTATCGAGTTGGGTATTTACATATTTTGTACGAAGGCCCAAAAGTTTTGTCCCAAATTCGATTATTCTAGAAGATATCGGCTCCCGGCGATATTGTCCTGGAGATATTTGTTCTCTGATATTTTATTCTCTTTATGCTTTATTCAATTTCTTTTGGGACCTCTCTGTTTTATCAATATATTTAGCTTGATTCTATATTGGGCTTTCCTTAGTTTCTGTATATATTTACATACGTAAGTTTCATTCGCTCGTTTATCAATAAAACTACTATTTTCGGATTCCAATAATATATATTTGTCTATTATTACATTGTAATATCAAAATCAAACAAAATGTTTCATTCGGGCGTACACAATACAATACAGAAAAAAATACAAAAATATTTAGAAATTATTTTGTTCTATTTGATAGTTCAAAGTTAAATTTGTGTTGTCAGAATTAGATTTAACGGTATTCTTATCATAACTGTAACTTGTGTTACGTCGCAATTAATTAAAAAAACATTGAATACGTAAAATTGTTGCGAATGGTCAATGGCGCAGGAGATAGTGTGTTAACGGTTGGTGTTAATTAATAAGCCTAAATTATTCAGTTTATGCTTACTTTCACTTATGAATGCCAAATTAAATACCATTGTTTTGAACTGTTGTTATCTACTCTTCAACTTATCACAGTCCACTGTTGGACATCGGACTCCCCTATTTGCGCGAGATATCGTCGTCGGTCCATCGGTTGTTATCTACTAATAAGAATCTATCAAGAAACCCAGTAGTTAGACATTCTTTTCTAGTATAATTTGGTTATTATTAAAAGTATCTACCTATTCATATTATTAAATGTACCTACTGTTTATTTTTATCCGAATGTGCAACTGAAATGAATAAAAAAGTCTAAATTAAGCACACCTTGCACAGATAATACAAATGTAATGAAATGGTTTTTAAAGCAGACGTAGAGTGAACATTTCCAAGTATAATATGCATCTTGATATAATGCATCAATGTCACACACGATTTCACATAATTGGTAAGCACTATAAAGCTCTCTGTACGGATTCGGCCCTAATCGGCGATTAGTACATTTCGATTCAGCGAATTGCCAATTAGTCATGATCAGAGCTCGCTAACTACCCATATTTAAAATTCGTTCCGTCCAAAGGCTCAAATCGGATTTGGCGCTGGCATCGGCTCAAACGGCAGGATTCTGTTTGTACTAGGATTCTTGGCGCCAGTTTGTATAGCGTAATGTTACAGGCAATGATTCACCTATTTGCTGCACGTTTAATGTTGAAATGGTAAGAAATGGAAACTGGATGAAGTTAGTTAATGCTCGTAATGACCGTGATGTTATGGTTGCCTGCTCGTACATGAAAGGTTTTGAGTTCGGTTTCACTGCAAAAATTTTACTTATCATAAATAAATAAAAAATAAATAAATAAACGTCGGTGGCTCATTGGTGTGGACTGTTGCCTTCCGATCTGGAAAGTGCACGTTCAAATCCCGCCACGTACCAATGTTTATCGAATTTGCAAAATTAATGTACGTTTACCCAACACTCTTACGGTTAAGGACATTTAAACATGCTAACATGTTAACATGCCTACGAAGAAATTCTAAGGTTGTGCGTGAAGTCAACCAATCCGCAATGGCCCGGGGTGGACTACCAAGGCCTATAGACCCTATACGGATAGGCTTGTGCTCCTCGTTGGGGCGTTTAATGAGCTAATGATGATGAAAGCATCAAGAATTCATGGACTAAAAAAGCTAAAACTTAATGCTGGAACAATATTCCCCCTCCAATAAGGAACTTGTGTAGTGCAAGAGCTTTTAGAGTCCAGCTGAAAGCTCATGTGTTATCTTGTCAGAAGATTATTTAGATGCTGTGATGGTAATTTGAGGCATATTTAAAATAGAAACTATGTAACTATTATTATTATTATAATACTGGCGTTTTGTTGTTCAGCGATGAGGCACACTTGTTAATTTGCTATTTTAAAATTCTAGGTTTATACTTACGTAAAAAATGTACAATGTAGGTCTGATGATTGCGCTGCGCGCACAGTTATGTTCTTGAAATTGTACTGGTTTCCACGGAAGAACAGCGTAGAGTTGTCTTGCAGGCACCTCTACATTATGAGCTGAGTGGCGACCAATTTAGTGTTATTGTTGATTGTTTAACTTCATATTATTAGTCTAAGTACTTATAATTGATTTCTTTTATATGCACATGTACCTATGAAAAAAACACTAAATAAAAGTTTTATTATTATTATTAAAACTCAACAATAAGTCTTAACAAGACACTTTTGATAGACAAGACACACATAACGAACTGGTATAACGTAAATTATTAAAATATTATTTAGAATAGGTACATAGTTCTTAATTAGCCTCCTTCTAATTTCTTACCTGCTAACTAAAAGGTCGTCAAATAGTTCCAAAGAGCATTCCCCAGGAGATAGTTTGTTTTATCTGATATTTATAGCCACAAGAACGAGCCAGGCCTATTTGCTAATGGGAGGCGGGTTGGATTCCTTCTTTATTACCAGCTGAACAACCTGATAGCCTATTTATTACACCTTTTGGTGGATGGAATTGCTCTCAATGTACTTATGAGATAGTTTGGCACCATAGACGAGGGGGTGTCTTGGTTTTGTCTCTGTATGAAATTATAGTAAACTCCTGTGTTAAATGTAGGTTAAAATGTGTTTTTGTTAAATTAACATAATAGAGCGTCGATGGCTCAATGTTGGGGACTGTGTCTTTCAATCGGGAGGGCGCAGGTTAAAATCCCACCACATACCAATGTCTTTTCAAATTTTCGGAATTATATTTAAGTTATCCGACGCGTTTCGATGTTAGGATGGTATGGACACTTGGAGCGCATGAGTGAAAAAAGAATAGCAAAGCAGGTGCATTGTGCGAATGTGGAAGGATACACGAGCAGGGGACGACCCAGAAGGACTTACCTTGACCAAATTGGTCAAGTCCTTAAGAAGGCTGGGGTCCCAAGTAAGAGGAATAAAAGAACTTGTATGAAAATATTGATGGATGTGATTGAAGCTAGGGACGTATGTCAGGACCGTGCAAAGTGGCGTTTCATCATCTCTGCCTACCCTTCTGGGACCAAGGCGTGAGCTTTATTTTATCCGACGCTCTTACGGCGAATGAAACATCGTGAAACATTCGTGCGCACGGCTACGAAGAGATTCAAAGGTTTTGCATGGAGTCGGTCAATCCGCACTAGGCCCGTGCGAATGACGTAGGGACGTTTAATGCCTCTAGTAGCAGTAGTCCGGTTGTTAGTTCGGTTCACCTGACTACTGCAACTTTTTAGTTGCAATTGTTCGGTTCGAACTGAGCACCGGCTGACGATGATGAATATAAGCTTAACTTGCGGCTAGATGGTTAGATAAACAGTTAATTATTTTTCTGAGGCTAAATGAATTATGTTTATGTCAGTGGATATATTATTATTATTATGACACGTGTCTAGACATCAAATACATATAAAGTGAACCAAAAAATAACAATTTCCCACCTACCTCGAACACGAGCCTCTACCACAATTTGTTACCGAGCCAAAACCAAGAATCCCCCTTACATGTCTAACTTTATAATTACGGAGAAGTTGCGGTAAGTACGCGGCCCGGCTTGTCGTGAGTTAATGTGTGAACACCAAGTTAAGCTTCACGGGGGAAATGACTAATGGAGCGTGAATCCACGACAACTGCTTTGGAAACTTCTAAATAAGTTGACCACATTTTAGAGTTAACGGCTGGTGTGGCGTCTCTTTTGTGTAATAGCATGAACGCTGTCTGCTACATGGTAGTTGTTACTTTAAAACATGTATTTATTTTTACGCATCTGAGATTATGGATACTGTGAGATAAAGTTTAAATTTACTCAAAAGGTAAGGCAGCGAGCTATGCTTGGGTTTTCTCTCAAGGATAAATCCCGAAATGATGTTATTCGTGTGACAAGTAAGTTTTAAGGGTGCCGGATTCGGCTATTACCAAAAGGGTTCCGGGTTCGGTCCCCGGACAGTACAAACATTTTTGTGCATGAATGTGTCTGTTTGTATTGGCCTGGGTGTTTCTATGTATTATAATATAGATGTATTTACAAAAAAAGAATATAAGTATGTTTAATCGTAATTTAGTACCCGTAATACAAGCTTCACGCTTAAGTTGGGGCTAGATGGCGCTGTGTGAATGTCAGTGGATATTTATTTATTTTATAATTCTCAACCAATTTACCTGTATGCTATGCTGAATTTTTATTTCAGTTCCAGGCACGTTCTATCAATCCATTTTTAGACACACTGAACTGAAACTTTGTCCTATTAAAAGAAAGGTGAGAACAGAACTGTTCACCAAAATTTAAAAAGTTTGCCTGACCTAATTTTTACAATCGAATAAAGAAGAAACTTTGCCCCAAATCTTTGGCACCATAATGTTGATAATTCGGATATTGAAAAAAAGGTTTGGAAGACTTTTATTTCATGGCAATGAAATTTTTATAACGCCATTAGATGAACTCAGCTAGAGAACAGTGATTTTAATCAAAATAATTACCTATTATCCTAAATTGAATCACAGAGTGTCTCCTTAGTTGTTATTCTTCACTCAGTAAACTACTTGTAAAGGAGGATTTGTACCATGGATAATCATTCGTATTCATCATCAGCTTATTACGTTCCTGTGGGGCACATCCTTATATTATTCACGCACAACATAGCTATGGGCTATGGGGAGTGTAAAAGAAAACATGGACTGCCGGTTTTAAAGTTTTTATATTTTCAATAAATATAAAAACAATAAAGTTTTATTTACTTCAAGTTACAAGAGTTTAAGACAAGGTACATTAAAACGATGGACTTACCTTAAGTATTTACAGGTGTTAAAATAAAAGTGTAAGTAACAGCCGTATAGCGGTATAGTAATTGATTGGTGGCTTTATTCGTAATCGCGTGGTTTCGTTGTTACGTTTTTCGTGGTAGCGTGCATTCGTTGTAACGTGATTCGTTATGGTGAACTTATTCAATGTAACGCTTTTCGTAGTCACGTAACGCATCTTTATTATGTACTACAACCGCTATACTATCAGCAAGAAATTACACATTCAATATAAAAACTGATTCATCCATTAAAGTCAGGCTCGTTGCTAGCTCGTCTCGGCTCCTTAGCCACATTGTCCCGCGATCGGCAAAAAGTCTGTATTAATCCAGGCGTTTCATTAGCGCCGACTGTAAAGTGAATTTTAATGCACCTCTTGGAACCGTTGTTGTGAGTAGAAAGTTTCAAGGCGTTTTTTCCAAGTTTACGCTTTGGATTTCTTGCAATCAGCGTCCCGGGTAAGTGGTGCATTCATTAGCTGAATTATATTACAGGGTGTAAGGAAAAAGGTGTTTGGATAGCAGATGTCTACATACGAATACGTTTTCTGGATGACGTTAACATCCATTTGATTAAGTTTATATGGTTTTAGCCTCTAAAAGAAATCAGGGCCTTTCATTTTACAAGAAAATTTAAAATACTTAGAAATGTATACTATATATTAGTTTTGTCTAACGTCAGATTATAAATAATATGCAGTTTTTTTCTTATACATGGCAAGAGGATATATAAAAGTCTAGTAAAATTAAAGGTTCACGATTGTAAAAAAATAATGAATAAATATGACGAAACTTTGTATTTTTATTATATAAGTAGTAAGTAACTAAGTATTTCCAGTAATCGATTTTCATTAACAGCTCTTTCCTAAAAAGGTACTCAAGGGCAATGCATAAAAATATCATATCTAAGTACATGTGTAACATTTTATAACTTTTCTATTTGGTTTATTTCCAATAATCAATGTATTTCATAGACAATCTAAATTATGTCATCGTCAAAGCTTTTAAAAAGACCAATTAAACAGTCGTATTTACAAAACTGCAGGCACAGTGCGGCTAACAAATAAAGAGTATCTTTTATCACACTCCGTACGTAGTCACAGCGATACGTATCGCGTGACACAATGACTGGACAACGGCATTCGACGGCCAGGGTTACCACATAGCCTTTGTAAATTTCACTGAGTCAAATGTGGTAGGCTTAATTTTCTAAAATATAAAAAACTGGGTATATTTATATTACCAGTTTCAAATAATGAATAAAATAATAGCTTTATCAGTACCCACACAAGCATTTAATTTAATATTTCAATGTATATTTATACATTGAAATAATAAATATAAAAGAATATATGGCGAGCTGTTACCTGAACTGGGTTCCTGTATGCAACGTTTGTAATCTTGTTAACAAAATAATAAAAGTTAGTTAATAAACGTTACGTATGTTGTGGGATGTGTCACAACTATGTGTATATGCGTTAGGTTGGTGTGTTCTCGAGTACACGTGTTTGCGTATGTGCGTGTATATTTGTGTGCGTGTGTGCATGTATGCGTGAGTGCGTGCGTGCATGTGTGCATGCGTGCGTGCAAATTGATAGCTCAATCACTTATTGACTAAAACGAAAGATGAATCAGTGTTTCCGAAATTAGCTTACCTATTAGGTTGGCCTTATTTTTAATGTCTGCACGTCCTTTAACATTTGTTATGTCTGAATCACATGTTGGATAAGATGTCAACTGTGTGCCAGAAATCGCCCAGGAAAATAAGAGTGCTTTGTACTTTTGGGTTTCCGAATAAGGGAATTGTAGCTAGCAAAATTATCGGGAATAAGAGACCTAACATATGTTGTCTCAGCTGACGGGCGCTGTGCGGCATTGGTTGAGAATAATAACTGTTTATAGCACAGACATCAGAATATACATTAGACTGGACAAGCCGCCAAGTTTATAGGCAGTCCCAGTGTCGCAATTTCTTTTCAGTTCTTACCTGTGAAAATTTATTATATTTCTTGGTAAATTTACTGATTTATTGCGAAGATGGCATGTTACAATTGCACAGGATGGCTTTTTGGAAAAAAACGGTAAATTCTTCTAATATTCGTGCGTCTTGACTCGTCTCACAGAGCGTAAACTGGCAGCCAGTGTATGCTCGTTGAGCTTACATTTGTCGCACTTTAAACGCGGCTTGCCCCATCTCCTGTATTGGGAAATCTGTGGTTTATAGCTTTCATATAGTAGTGGCAACCCTAAGTCGAGCTAAAAACCCGCCGGGCTATTGTTTACAACAAAACAACACCTGTCGCTATGAACAGTCAATAAACGACGACACTGTTTTTTGCCGGCACAGAACACTGCTTATTATGGACTTGGTTGCAGTTACATACACCGTCCATTTTGTGAAGTCCACTGCAGGTCATAAAATCCAGCTTAAATTGAATAATGAAATTCTATATTGACATTAGACCTCGCCCATATATACTTTATTCTATTGTAGTTCAAAATTTAACCGATTCTTAATAATAATAAAAATCCACCTTGCTTATTTCAAAAGTTCCATGAAATCCTGTTTTAAAGTTATTGTGCTTAAAATAAAGTCCAAGTTACTAAGTTCTTGCACAGATAATAAGATTTTAAATAGATGGGATATTCAATAACCGTTTACTACTATTCTTTATTTTATAAACGTTCGCCCCAGTTGTTCTTGATTTTTTCTTATAAACTTAGACTCTATTGTCATTGATATAAGGACCTTATTCCGTCTTCCCAACCCATTGGTAATTTAACGAACTCAGTTTTAGTTTTTTCTTTGAAAACTACGCTCAACTCTTTAGTACACTCGTACATGTTTAACATGTTTATCGATAATAATGAAAATGTGGAGCAACTGCATAAAGGCCTGCTACTACAGTTCGAACTATTGGAAGCTTAACTTAATAACATAAGGATTCTTTAGGGACCTCAAATTAAATAAAGTCAAATTAAATTTCGTTTTTTTTGTTGTTTTTGTGCCTACAAACAAAACAAACATTTATGTGGGGTATATATGAGAGGCTTCAGTCTTTAAAGTTTAGAGTCCAAACCGATCGCACCTGCACTTGACACCTTTTGCATTGAAACAAGGACGGACAGATTGGAGCAGGGTGGAAGGTAGGTAATCACCAAATCTGCTATAATGTAAGCTAGTAAGTATGTCATGATAATGATGAACACGAGTGTCCATTTAATAAGGCTCTCCGATGATTCAGCGCATTAGACAAATTTTGTTTTAATAACCAACCAGCATACACAGCGTCTTCTTCGTGTACCGTCATTTGTCGGTTGCCGTACCTTTCTGTGCCGGTATTCGTTGGTTGCCAATTCCAACCTCAAAACTTATGCGAAAATAATGAACAATTCAAAGGCACCTTTGAACTATGCAACATCGTCCTTAAGTTAGGTAGTTTGAATTTTTCCTTTGAAAATACATTATTGTCTATGTGGCTGAAGATTCACGACGCTAAATAGAAAGAAAGAAAGAAAAAACATTTATTGGCCACAAGGAACACAAGTAATAGAATATAAACAAGAAAACTTACAAATAAACATAAAAACAGAACCAGTGGCCATCAGGTACAAGCCTCAGCAAACGCTGCAGTAGTTTAACCCACTGCAGCACTGATATTCTGGCTGTACCTGTGGCGAGTGAGTGGACAGATGAAAAAAAAGTAAACAATAACACAAGTCAACATAAAAAAAATAACATCATTCGATACACTTAAAAATAACAGAATACCATAATATACACTTAAATAAAAGAGAAACATTCACAAAAAAAAAAAAAAACGACAATAGGAAAAGATAAAAAAACTGAGATGGGGGAAGAAAACAGCGCTATTCCACCTGACAGAAATTAAATTATGTGAGACGGAACGCAACCGTTTCCGACCACACCCATAGATTAGAAAATGTTTCCCAGAGGAATGAATTATTACTAAAACATAAGGCACCACTACAATAGAGCGTCGGTGGCTCAATGGTGTGGACTGTCGCCTTCCTACCGGGAGGGCTGAGGTTCAAATCCCGACACGTACCAATTGTTTTTCGAAAATATATGTACGTTATCCGACGCTCTTACGGTGAAGGAAAACATCGTGAGGAAACCTTCAATGCACGCCTACGAAGAGATTCGAAGGTTGTGTGTGAAGTCGTCCATCCGCACTGGGCCCGCGTGGACGACTAAGGCCTAATCACCCTATACGGGTAGGCTCGTGCCCCTCGGTGGGGACGTTTAATGAGCTGATGATGATGATAAGGCACCACTTAGTTTCTAAAACATTCAAAGAAACATCCCCGTTTTGGTGAAACTAATATAGTAATCAGACCAAAAAATACCGTTCAAATATTAACACATCGTTATCGCTCCGCTACTCGTCCGCACCAAATAATACCACTATTTTTTTACCTCACATGAAATGCCGTGAAAGTAGTTACGTGTAGAGCCTCCTGTTTAGAGGGCG